>WNWK01012823.1:0-57906 GCA_009830355.1 Cherax destructor
AATATTTACAGGTAATGAATTCCAGATTCTGGGGCCCTTTATGTGCATAGAATTTTTACATTGGTTGGTATGGACTCGGGGTATGTCAAAAAGTGATCTGTGTCTTGTGTTGTGGTCATGGGACCTATTAAGTCGATGGTTGTACTAGAGTGTCTAACTTTAACCCTTTCAGGGTCGCAGGGCCCTGTCAGAATCTCGTTCTCAGGGTCGCAGAATTTCAAAAAAAAAATTCTTATGAAATGATAAGTTTTTTTCTAAATCTAATAGGCTAAAAAATACATTTTTGCGATCAATACTCACCGAGATATAGAGGATTGAAACTGATGAAAATTGAACCACTGTCAGCAACATCGGTGACTTCCGGTTGACTGGTAATTTTTTTTTTTCTTGAAGTTGTTTTCTTATCGATTTTAATTTTTTTTTTTTCAAATAACTTTTATGGCCTGTGAGGCCAATATAAGTGCTGTTTTTCAAATATTCACTCGCTAATTATTACACAATATTCACATAAAGTTTGTTATCACTATTTTGTTTACACAATGTATTTACAATTATTTACAATAACAAATAATGTTTATTTATATTGTTCAATCATATATACAGTAGAACGTCATTTAGCACGATAGTTACGTTCCTGAAAAAGTCGTGTTAGATAATTTCGTCTTAAATAATTAACAGAACTTATGGGAAAAATAGGGTTACGTGTTTGAGAGTCCCCAAAAAGCCAAACAAGTTTTTTTTGACCAACATATCTTGCAAAAATTGAAGGCGAATATGTAATTTTAGTTCATTGTCATGATCTATTACTGCTTAAGACTACAAATGCAATAGAAATAATAGTATTTCTTACCTTAAATTGTGGGTAATGATGTTTGTGGATGGTAGTGAAGAGTGGATATGGATGGTGTGGCCCTACTGAGCTGAGGTGGATATGTAATTGTAGTGCATTGTCATGATCTATTACTGCTTAAGACTACAAATGCAATAGAAATAATAGAATTTCTTACCTTAAATTGTGGGTAATGATGTTTGTGAATGGTAGTGAAGAGTGGATATGGATGGTGTGGCCCTACTGGGCTGAGGTGGATAGTAGAAGTTCTTGAACTGAAGTCGATGGTTGAACTGAGTGTCTAATTTTAAGTCAGTCAAGCCATTCAGTAAGTCAGTCAAGCCATTCAGTAAGTCAGTCAAGCCATTCAGTAAGTCAGTCAAGCCATTCAGTAAGTCAGTCAAGTCATTCAGTAAGTCAGTCAAGTCATTCAGTAAGTCATTCAGTAAGTCAGTCAAGTCATTCAGTAAGTCAGTCAAGTCATTCAGTAAGTCAGTAAAGTCATTCAGTAGGTCAGTCAAGTCATTCAGTAAGTCAGTAAAGTCATTCAGTAAGTCAGTCAAGTCATTCAGTAAGTCAGTCAAGTCATTCAATAAGTCAGTCAAGTCATTCAGTAAGTCAGTCAAGTCATTCAGTAAGTCAGTCAAGTCATTCAGTAAGTCAGTCAAGTCATTCAGTAAGTCAGTCAAGTCATTCAGTAAGTCAGTCAAGTCATTCAGTAAGTCAGTCAAGTCATTCAGTAGGTCAGTAAAGTCATTCAGTAGGTCAGTAAAGTCATTCAGTAAGTCAGTCAAGTCATTCAGTAAGTCAGTCAAGTCATTCAGTAAGTCAGTCAAGTCATTCAGTAAGTCAGTCAAGTCATTCAGTAAGTCAGTCAAGTCATTCAGTAGGTCAGTCAAGTCATTCAGTAGGTCAGTCAAGTCATTCAGTAGGTCAGTCAAGTCATTCAGTAGGTCAGTCAAGTCATTCAGTAGGTCAGTCAAGTCATTCAGTAAGTCAGTCAAGTCATTCAGTAAGTCAGTCAAGTCATTCAGTAAGTCAGTCAAGTCATTCAGTAAGTCAGTCAAGTCATTCAGTAAGTCAAGTCATTCAGTCAGTCAGTCAAGTCATTCAGTCAGTCAGTCAAGTCATTCACTCAGTCAGTCAAGTCATTCAGTCAGTCAGTCAAGTCATTCAGTCAGTCAGTCAGTCAGTCAAGTTAGTCAGTCAGTCAGTCATTCAGTCAGTCAAGTCAGTCAGTCAGTCAAGTCAGTCAGTCAGTCACACAAACTTATGTTTACATCTTTTTATGTGTACAAAGTAACACTTCATTACGGCCACGGGTTATGTCTTGTCTAATATCTTTGTTTTCTTCGTTAATTCAAGATCAAAACACAATTCACTCTTTATTTTATTCTTCACAAACACAGCTGGCTTGTAGCCAGGACTTCTTAACGCGTATGAAATACGTACGAATGCTGGGGTCCGTGGTGGGTGGGTAAGGCGGGTGGTGTCTGCTGAACCACAACAACAGTAGTAATAACAAGACTGCTTGTGAGAATGGTTACTTGTTTTTCCTTCCCACAAACTGTAAGTAAGTTTATTCAGGTATACACAGATACAGTTACGAAGATTATCATACATGGCAGCATATGTGTAGAGAACCTAGGATAACCCAAAAAAGTCAGAGTGACAGTATTTCCATTGACTGACTTGGGTTATCCTAGGTTCTCTACACATATGCTGCTATGTATGATAATGTATGTAACTGTACTCACCTAATTGTGGTTGCAGGGGTCGAGACTCAGCTCCTGTCCCCGTGTATCTGAATAAACTTAGTTTACAGGGAGGAAAAACAACAAATTCCCTTTTCCTCAAAGCATGAGGATTCTTAGGCAGTAAATAACCATGCGCTCAAAATTTTTCCCCTCCTGCCGAACCGTGTAATATCATCTTTACGTCGTGTAAGATGATAATGTGTCGCAAATCTTAAATCGTGCAATACCGGTAACGTGCAACATAATCTCGTGCTAAATGACGTTCTACTGTATACAAATATATAGTCACTGGACATGTTTCTAGAAGTTCTGCAGCCTGTGGAAGTCTCTGAAACATAGTTCCATGCACAGTGGTGTTTTACATTCCACACACATAAAACGAGTGTCTCTTCGTTATTGTGGGCATTTTTTTTGTATGTGCACAGACATAACACCTCTTCTGAGCCTTTTTCTTGCAAGCAGTAGCAGGCAGTTTTGTTAGGAAGTGATCACCAGGCCTCAGACGAGAGGGTAGGTGTTGATAACTTGGTGGGCGGTTTTCTATTGCAAGTGTTGCTCCTTGGTACTTGAATATTATTTGTCTGATGACAGACAAACAAAATTCGCCATATGGTGGTTTGTTTGTGGTCTTCAACTTATAAATATTATAAGCATTGAGCATGGAAATGTCCAGAATGTGAAAAAAAGAGCTTTATGTACCACTTATAACTCTTTCTAACACAATCAGCAAACCCAATTTGCATGTCACATTTGTCCACTGAATGCATATTGAGAGTGTAGTCCATCACAGCTGCAGGTTTTAGAATGGGTTCATTGGTCTCTCTATTCACCCTGCCACTGTCTACCATTTCATTAGGGAGAATTGATGACAACAGTGTGACATCTCGTTTGTCATGCCACCGAAATGCCATGATGTCATTGGCAGCAAACGCCTGCACCTCACCTCTACGAGTGCCTGCATTGAACCTAGGCATATGCTTACGATTTGCACGCACTGTACCGCACACATCTGTCAAGTTCACTCGCAAAAAATCACTGAGGGAGGGGCTTATGTACCAGTTATCAGTATATAATATATGCCCCTTACCAAGATATGGTTCCATCATTGTTCTAACCACATCACCAGAGATACCCAGTAACTTCCTGGTATCTTTTAATGTATTACTTCCAGTGTACACAATAATATCCAATACAAGACCACTGTAGCAATCACAAAGCACAAACAACTTTATACCAAAGCGTTTCCTCTTGCTTGGTATATACTGCTTGAACGACAGTCTACCTTTGAACAGAATCAGTGACTCGTCAATAACAAGCTTCCTGAAGGGATAAAAATGCATATTGAATTTCTCTTTCAGATACAGAAACACATTCCTAATCTTATATAACCTGTCGTTTCTGTCAGGCCTGGTTTTGTCTGAGAAGTGGAGCATTCGTAACAGTAGCACAAATTGATTCACTGATATTATATCACTGAAACCTGGTGTTGCAATCAGGCGGTCTGTCGACCAGTATGATTTGACAGTGTGCTTATACACATGTGGCATAAGCATTATTGTGGCAAAGAAAAGATACATCTCAGCCACAGTTGTCTCTTTCCACTTGTGTAGACGTAATCTTGATGAAAGTATTGTGTTTGCCAAGGTGTACTAGTAGTATCTGTTGCTTTCCCTGACAATAATTTCCATCAGGGGTTCGTCAAAGAATAACTCGAAACATTCCAGTTCAGTGGCATTGTTCCCAAGTGGACAAGATGGGCGTATTCCACTTTGACTTTCATCAAACTGATGGGGATTGGGAATAAAATTGTCAGCTTCCTGCCAATCCCAGGTGCGGTCTGCTGGTGGGTACTGGATATTTACAGGTGGTTGTGGGGGTTGTGGGAGTGGAGGTTGTGGTTGTGGGGGTTGGTGGGTGGGTGAGGGTCACCTTTGTTGTAGCTGAGCTGACTCAGTGGCGTCAGTGCCAGCATGGTCCACTGCTGGTGCCTCGCGCCTGGCACCACCACCACTACCTCCACCACTACCACCACCAGATATATGCACATTTCTTATTCCAATTGCAACACTATCATTTTCATTTTCACTATCTGTTCCTGTTGTACGCCCAAGGGATGTACTCCAAGATGTACTCCTTCCACTTGGAACAGCATATGGCATGCTACCAGAGCGCATATACCGTCGTATATACTGACGCTTCACTGGGGAATATTCCACTCCACTCTCGCTACTGGAACTGTTTTGAAGAGCTTGGAGTTCATATTCACTATCACTATCATCACCATTGCTTACATCAGAGTCCGGGATATGAGTAAATAACAGTTTCCTCTTTCGTTCTGGTACAACAGCACGTGAACAAGACGCCACAGCACCGGAGGTTGAAGGCTGAGGGTCGTCTGGGTTTTCCTCAATATTACCGGTATTATGGTCACTAGTTTCGGTCACAACCTCCTCAAAACCTTGAAAGTCATCCTCACTGACACTCCCATCACTGTTAGAACTATCACTGGGGAACAAAAGTGTTCCAATTCGCCGAGGAGTGAGGAGTTTCTTGCTGCGAGGCATGGTGGACAAGGTGTACTAACATGGCATTCCCACAATGCACCACTGGGTCCCCGATTTTTTTCCTACTGCACACACTGACCACGCAGACCCATTCTCTCACCACTAGGCCTACCAGCCATTTCGCGCTTAATTTGAAGGCGCTAGAATTTATGCGTACTAGTACGTGGGAAAACCCCAGCGCGTAAGCCGTACTAGTACGGCCAAAACCCTGAAAGGGTTAAGTCATTCAGTCAGTCAAGTCATTCAGTAAGTCATTCAGTAAGTCAGTCAAGTCATTCAGTAAGTCAGTCAAGTCATTCAGTAAGTCAAGTCATTCAGTAAGTCAGTCAAGTGATTCAGTAAATCAGTCAAGTGATTCAGTAAGTCAGTCAAGTGATTCAGTAAGTCAGTCAAGTGATTCAGTAAGTCAGTCAAGTGATTCAATAAGTCAGTCAAGTGATTCAGTAAGTCAGTCAAGTGATTCAGTAAGTCAGTCAAGTGATTCAGTAAGTCAGTCAAGTGATTCAGTAAGTCAGTCAAGTGACTCAGTAAGTCAGTCAAGTGATTCAGTAAGTCAGTCAAGTGATTCAGTAAGTCAGTCAAGTGATTCAGTAAGTCAGTCGATTCAGTAAGTCAGTCAAGTGATTCAGTAAGTCAGTCAAGTGATTCAGTAAGTCAGTCAAGTGATTCAGTAAGTCAGTCAAGTGATTCAGTCAAGTCAGTAAGTTATTCAGTCAAGTCAGTAAGTCATTCAGTCAAGTCAGTAAGTCATTCAGTCAAGTCAGTAAGTCATTCAGTCAAGTCAGTAAGTCATTCAGTCAAGTCATTCAGTCAAGTCAGTAAGTCATTCAGTCAAGTCAGTCAGTCAGACTTATGTTTACCTCTTTTTATGTGTACAAAGATTTATCAAAATGCAATGAAAATGAGAAAATGTATGAAAATAAACACAGCGAGCTTCCCGATTATTGTCGTCCTGCACGCATATGAATCAAACTCAATGCTGGAAGGGATGCGTGGGTGGGTGAGGGTGGCTGGGGATAGCAGTAGGACTGCCCCACTGACTCAATGGTTTAACCCACCGCGGGCGACAGTGCGTTCAAAAAATTTTCACCTCCAGCAAATCGTGCAATATCAAGTTTACGTCGTGTTAGATAAAAATGTGCCGCAATTCTTCAATCGTGTAATACCCAAAACGTGCAACATAAAGTCGTGCTAAATGAGGGTCTACTGTATTTATTCTTTAAAAAAATAATTTTTTTTTTAATATTTTTGGGTGGAACGGATTAATTGTATTTACATTACTATTTCTTATGGGAAATAAGGTTTTCAACTTTCGAACAATTCGAGTTAAGGTCTAGCTCCTGGAACAGATTATGACCGAAACACGAGGGACCACTGTAATACAAAAAAATTCACCAAAAATTCATTGTTTTAAAGAATAAATACTATAGTTTTACACACAGAAAACAATGAGAAATAAATATAAAGCACTAATTATAACAGACAAATGAACAGTTAAATAAGTTTTACCTTTATTGAAGACTCTTGTTGGCGTATGAGAGAGTTTGTTTGGAGAGAGGACAAAATAGTCCTTCAATATGACAATAATATCAATTCTACAGCTTATTTATCTAGCACAATTCATCTGACATAATAAACAATATTAATAACATAGAAACATGATACAGTGGTACCCCGACTTACGATGGTCCCCAAACACACCCTTTTATGTAAGTTTATTTTTTTAAATATTTTTGTAAGTGTAATTTTGGGGGTCTAAAAGGACTAGTCTATTTTACATCATTTCTTATGGAGATAAATTCGTTTGGTAATGGCACTTGAACAGCATTCTGGAATGAAAAAATATCGTAAGTCGGGGTACCACTGTATATGTAAACTCTAGAATGAATAAAACATGTCATTACGATGTAAGACTGGTGGTAGTGTGTTTGTTGTTGTTGGGTATAAGGGCCACTGACCATAAGCCGTGGTGGTAGTCGGTTTCAGCAGAAAGCCACCAACACTATCACACAAACAATGTGCATAATTTATAAATAAGAAATATTTACACTTTAATTTATAAATAAGAAATATTTACACTTTAATTTATAAATAAGAAATATTCACACTTACAGTGGACCCCCGAGTAATGAGCAAAATTCATTCCAGAAGCCTGCTCAAGTGCCATTACTGAACGAATTTACTCCCTTAAGAAATAATGTCAAGTAGGTTAGTCCATTTCAGACCCCCAAAAATACACTTACAAAAGCACTTACAATATTATACTTACATAATTGTACGATTTCCGGGGTGCTCGTAACTCGGGGGTCCACTGTATATAAATAAGAAATACTTACACTTACATACCTTGGAGGAGATGGTGGCGGAGGACGGCGCTCTTGTCAGTGTCCCTATAATCTCAAAAAACATTGTAGAAGTTAAGTTTTGTGTCGTCATTTTCTATCGATTAATCGCTTAACTTACTTAAATAATTTTATTCAGGTATACACAAATCCAGTTATACATAGATTATCATACATAGCAGCATATGTGTAGAAAACCTAGGATAACCCAAAAAAGTCAAGACAGAGTGACTTATTTCCATTGCTACACTTTATCACTGGCTGGTGCTATAGCCTTTATCAACTTGTGAAGCTTCTTTGGACCCATGGTGACTTATTTCACAGTGACAATCACTGAACCAGCAATAAACACAACAAAAGTATTGTGAATGTTTGAAAGAGCACGCTGGGTAATGTTCTCTCAAGTGTAAACAACGCTAGACTGGCGTCCTGTCCGCATCACCGCGCAACCACAGGGCAGGCGGACAGGTCTGGTACAGCTCCCTACACGAGTTAATGCTCGCTACATGAGGAAAATATTTAGCGAAAAAAGCGCTCGTTACATGATTTTCTCGTTATATGGAACTATCGTTAGTCGAGGGACCACTGTAATAATATAGGTAAGTAGTAGGTTGGTAGACAGCAACCAACCAGGGAGGTACTGCCGTCCTGCCAGGTGACTGTGAAACAGAAACCTGAAACTGTTTTACATGATGGTAGGATTGCTGGTGTCTTTTTTCTGTCTCATAAACACGCTGGATAACAGGTATATCTAGCTACTTCTACTTACACTTTAGGTCACACTACACAGGCATGCACATGCATATATATACATACACACATCTAGGTTTTTCTTCTTTTTCTTAATAGCTCTTGTTCTTTTTATTTTCTCTATTGTCCATGGGGAAGTGGAAAGAATCTTTCCTCCGTAAGCCATGCGTGTCGTATGAGGCAGACTAAAATGCCGGGAGCAATGGGCTAGTAACCCCTTCTCCTGTACACATTTACTAAAAAAACGAATAAGAAAAGCTTTATAAAACTGGGATGTTTGAATGTGCGTGGAAGTAGTGCGGATGATAAGAAAGAGATGATTGCTGATGTTATGAATGAAAAGAAGTTGGATGTCCTGGCCTAAGCGAAACAAAGCTGAAGGGGTAGGCGAGTTTCAGTGGGGAGAAATAAATGGGATTAAGTCAGGAGTATCTGAGAGAGTTAGAGCTAAGGAAGGGAGCAATAATGTTGAAGGATCAGTTATGGAAGGAGAAGAGGGAATATAAATGTGTAAATTCAAGGATTATGAGGATTAAAATAAGGGTCGGATGCGAAAAGTGGGTCATAATAGCGTGTATGCACCTGGAGAAGAGAGGAGTGTAGAGGAGAGAGAGATTTTGGGAGATGTTAAGCGAATGTATAGGAACTTTTGAACCAAGTGAGAGAGTAATTGTGGTAGGGGACCTAAATGCTAAAGTAGGAGAAACATGTAGAGAGGGTGTGGTAGGTAAGTTTGGGGTGCCAGGTGTAAATGATAATGGGAGCCCTTTGATTGAACTTTGTATAGAAAGGGGTTTAGTTATAGGTAACACATATTTTAAGAAAAGAGGATAAATAAGTATACAAGATATGATGTAGGGCGTAATGACAGTAGTTTGTTGGACTATGTATTGGTAGATAAAAGACTGTTGAGTAGACTTCAGGATGTACATGTTTATAGAGGGGCCACAGATATATCAGATCACTTTTTAGTTATAGCTACAGTGGGAGTAAAAGGTAGATGGGATACAAGGAAAATAGAAGCAGTAAGTAAGAGAGAGTGAAGGTTTATAAACTAAAAGAGGAGGCAGTTAGGGTAAGATATAAACAACTATTGGAGGATAGATGGGCTAGTGAGAGTGTAGGCAATAGGGTCGAAGATGTATGGGGTAGATTTAAAATGTAGTGTTAGAGTGTTCAGCAGAAGTTTGTGGTTATAGGCGAGTGGGTGCGGGAGGGAAGAAGAGCGATTGGTGGAATGATGATGTAAAGAGAGTAGTAAGGGAGAAAAGTTAGCATATGAGAGGTTTTAACAAAGTAGAAGTGATACAAGGAGGGAAGAGTATATGGAGAGAAAAGAGAGGTTAAGAGAGTGGTGAAGCAATGTAAAAGAGAGCAAATGAGAGAGTGGGTGAGATGTTATCAACAAATTTTGTTGAAAATAAGAAAAAGTTTTGGAGTGAGATTAATAAGTTGAGGAAGCCTAGGGAACAAATGGATTTGACAGTTAAAAATAGGAGAGGAGAGTTATTAAATGGAGAGTTAGAGGTATCAGGAAGATGGAGAGAATATTTTGAGTTGTTAAATGTTGATGAAGATAGGGAAGCTGTGATTTCGTGTATAGGGCAAGGAGGAATAACATCTTGTAGGAGTGTGGAAGAGCCAGTTGTGAGTGTGGGGAAGTTCGTGAGGCAGTGGGTAGAATGAAAGGGGTAAGGCAGCTGGGATTGATGGGATAAAGATAGAAATGTTAAAAGCAGGTGGGGATATAGTTTTGGAGTGGTTAGTGCTATTATTTAATAAATGTATGGAAGAGGGTAAGGTACCTAGGGATTGGCAGAGAGCGTGTATTGTTCCTTTGTATAAAGGCAAAGGGGACAAAAGAGAGTGCAAAAATTATAGGGGAATAAGTCTGTTGAGTGTACCTGGTAAAGTGTATGGTAGAGTTATTATTGAAAGAATTAAGAGTAAGACAGAAAAAGGATAGCAGATGAACAAGGGGCTTTAGGAAAGGTAGGGGTGTGTAGACCAAGTGTTTACAGCGAAACATATAGGTGAACAGTATTTGGATAAGGGTAAAGAGGTTTTTGTGGCATTTATGGATTTGGAAAAGGCGTATGATAGGGTGGATAGGGGGGCAATGTGGCAGATGTTGCAGGTGTATGGAATAGGAGGTAGGTTACTGAAAGCAGTGAAGAGTTTTTATGAGGACAGTGAGGCTCAAGTTAGAGTGTGTAGGAGGGAGGGGGACTATTTCCCAGTAAAAGTGGGCCTTAGACAAGGATGTGTGATGTCACCGTGGTTGTTCAATATATTTATAGATGGGGTTGTAAGAGAAGTGAATGCGAGGGTCTTGGCAAGAGGTGTGGGGTTAAAAGATAAAGAATCAAATACGAAGTGGGAGTTGTCACAGTTGCTTTTGCTGATGACACTGTGCTTTTGGGAGATTCTGAAGAGAAGTTGCAGAGGTTGGTGGATGAATTTGGTAGGGTGTGTAAAAGAAGAAAATTGAAAGTGAAAAAAGGAAAGAGTAAGGTGATGAGGATAACAAAAAGATTAGGTGATGAAAGATTGGATATCAGATTGGAGGGAGAGAGTATGGAGGAGGTGAATGTATTCAGATATTTGGGAGTGGACATGTCAGCAGATGGGTCTATGAAGGATGAGGTGAATCATAGAATTGATGAGGGAAAAAGGGTGAGTGGAGCACTTCGGAGTCTGTGGAGACAAAGAACTTTGTCCATGGAAATAAAGAAGGGAATGTATGAGAGTATAGTTATACCAACACTCTTATATGGGTGTGAAGCATGGGTGATGAATGTTGCAACGAGGAGAAGGCTGGAGGTAGTGGAGATGTCATGTCTGAGTTCGGAGTTTGGAAATTAGGAGGAGGTGCGGGATTACCAAAACTATTATCCAGAGAGCTGAGGAGGGGTTGTTGAGGTGGTTCGGACATGTAGAGAGAATGGAACGAGACAGAATAACTTCGAGAGTGTATAAATCTGTAGTGGAGGGAAGGCGGGGTAGGGGTCGGCCTAGGAAAGGTTGGAGGGAGGGGGTAAAGGAAGTTTTGTGTGCGAGGGGCTTGGACTTCCAGCAAGCATGTGTGAGCGTATTTGATAGGAGTGAATGGAGACAAATGGTTTTTAATACTTGACGTGCTGTTGGAGTGTGAGCAAAGTAACATTTATGAAGGGATTCATGGAAACCGGCAGGCCGGACTTGAGTCCTGGAGATGGGAAGTACAGTGTCTGCACTCTGAAGGAGGGGTGTTAATGTTGCAGTTTTATAACTGTAGTGTAAAGCACCCCTCTGGCAAGACAGTGATGGAATGAATGATGATGAAAGTTTTTCTTTTTCGGGCCACCCTGCCTTGGTGGGAATCGGCCGATGTGTTAATAATAAAAAAAAAAATAATAACATAATAATAAGTAATACAGTCAACCCCCGGAGTTCGTGAGCGTCAGAGTTCGTGAAAATCATTAAGAAAATGTCTGCAACGAGTGCTGAAGTGAATGAATTTAACCCTTTTGGGGTCGGTGCCATACTAGTACGTTTTACGAGCAGGGGTTGGTGCCATACTAGTACGCCCAAATTCTAGCGGCCTCAATTTAAGCAGAAAACGTCTGGTAGGCATACATATGAAAGAATGGGTCTGTGTGGTCAGTGTGCGCAGTATAAAAAAAATCCTGCAGTACACACTGCATAATTTAAGAAAAAAAAACTGACCGTTTTTTTCGATTAAAACAGCGACTTTGCAGTCGATTTTCGTATGGTATTTATTGATGTATTCTCGTTTTCTTGGTCTCATTTGATAGAATGGAAGATATATTACAGAAATAGAGATGATTTTGATTAGTATGACAATGACAAGTACCTTGAAATTGAGCTCAAAGTAGCAAAAATATTTGATTTTTGACGATATTCAAGAGTAAACAAATCACACCATGCGTCCAATACACATCAACTGGCGAGTCTTATATTCATGCACAAGTGCTCTGATATTATTTATACCATTTTTACAATGATGCAGTTGTATACATAACAGTAAATCTTCTATTTTTTGTGAGAATAAAAATTCAAAATGAAAAGCAAAAGTAATGGAACAGGGGCCTGGAGACGTGACTAATGAACAGAGAACATGTTATTTTAGTGCCAGGAATGTCTGCCTTGTTTACTCTAAACCCTATTTTGAAATTGGCATCGTTTGAAATTTGTGTGAAATTGGAAAATTGCCATTTTCTGACCACTATTTTGGGTAGATGAAATTGGTAAATAGGCGGTTTCTTGTACTCAATCGATAGAAGAAATGGACTTCTAGCGAAATAGCTATAATTTTAAGAGACTGAAACATTGGAATTTTTCGAAAATAGGGTTCAAAGTGGGCAAAATCGCCGATGCGTAAGTGTCATGGCTACCGCTAACTTTGCGAAAGCATAATTCCGTTAGTTTTCGATCAAATTTCATAATTTTGGTGGCGTTATGATCGGAAAACGATTCTCTATCATTTCATAAGAAAAATTATTTTTTTTCCAAAAATTTTCGACCCCAGGAACACTTTCCTGAGAAGGCCTGTCGACCCCCAAAGGGTTAAAGCCAGCAAAGGCTGGTTTGACAGATTTAAGAAGCGTAGTGGCTTACATAGTGTTGTGAGGCATGGTGAGGCAGCCAGTTCTGACAAAAGTGCGGCTGAATATTACGTGAATGAATTCAAGGGGTACATAGAGGCTGAAGAATTCCAACCCCAACAAGTGTTCAATTGTGACGAAACAGGCCTGTTTTGGAAGAAAATGCCAAACAGGACCTTCATTACACAGGAGGAAAAGGCACTGGAAGAGCAAATAGTGAAGGATTTTAAGTTCATCAAAGTGAAGTTCTTGCCCCCTAATACCACTCCTCTCCTCCAGCCCATGGACCAGCAGGTCATTTCCAACTTTAAAAAACTACACCAAAGCAATGTTTCAAAAGTGCTTTGAAGTGACCACAGACATGAATATGACCCTAAAAGACTTTTGGAAAGACCTTATAGGTAAGGCATGTGTTATGTTATTTTCCCTTATTTATCATCAAGGTTCTACATGTACTAGCATAGGGTATTTACTTAAAAGGTCTTAGGGTAAAAGGAGGACATTATTAGACTAAAACCTTTTAAGTAAATACCCTATGCTAGTACATGTAGAACCTTGATAATAAATAAGGGAAAATAACATAACATGGGGGCCTTAACCGGGAGAGTTATTTGACTGTTAAAATAACTCAAAACATTCTTTGAGATGTACTGGTATGAGATAGGGTTATGAGTCACATGTTTTAGTAGGATAAAATTTACCTTGTAAAATTTACCTTGTAAAAATTACCTTGGTGGTGTCAGTGGAAGGTTCATGTATTAGTTTACAGGTTGTTTTCTCCAGAGTGGGGATTAAAGTTGAGTAACACATTTTGTTTGTGGTTATGGTAGAGTGCCATGTGAAGATTTTCCATAGAACTTGTGTTATTTTTTAATGTACCTGTGTAAAGACCTTGTCCATTGGTGCTGTGCAGGAATTTAAGGATAAATATGTCAGAAGCTGAATCTTTAGAATTTTCTGGCTTCAGTGAGGAGGTAAATAATTCATCAGTAAACATGTCTGTTAACAGTGAACAGGAGGAATCACCTCCTCCAGGTAATAAGGAAGCGATGATGAAACTTGAGATAGCTTGGTTAGCAGCTAAGACAAAATTCTTAGAAACTCAGGAGAGAGTATGTAAAGGGTTAGGAGGTTCAGATCAAGAGCCTGAGCAGTATTTTAACCTAACTAAAGCTGCAAATTTTGTCCCTAAGTTTACAGAGAATGACCCAGACAGATATTTTTCCTTTTTTGAGAAGACTGCAAAGGAGCAAAGATGGCCCAAACAGCAATGGGCTACCCTAGTTCGCACACAGCTTGTAGGCAAAGGTTTTCAGAGAGTAGAGACTCTGGAAGAAGGAGAATTTTCTGATTATGAGAAAGTAAAGGAAGTAGTATTGCTTGCATACCAAATGATACCTGAGAAATATAGGCAAAGGTTCAGAAGCAAAAAATTTCAGGAGGGGCAGACCTTAACTGAGTTAGGGAATGAGAAACTGTTCCTGTTTAAGAAGTGGGCTTGTTCAAAAGGAGTGAACAAGGACTATGAGAAGTTAGTAGACCTAATTGTTCATGAGGAATTGTACAATGCAATCCCTGTTGACCTTAGAGAATATTTGGAGGACAAAAACCCAGATAATCTTTCAGCAGCAATGGATTTGGGTGACAGATTCTTAGCTCATAGGGAATTGGTAGGTAAAAACAGTCATGCTCATTCAAAAAATTTCCGTCTTTTCTAAACCTTATTCCAAATCCTATGGTCATAAAGGTAGGTGGGACAAGAATTTTCAGGGACAAATGAAGGCTGAGGCACCCTCTCAAACAGAAGGGAAAGGTAAGTCAGCTGGAGCTCAAAGTTTACCTAGACCATCAAATAATGTTTCAGTTCCTCGAGCACACAGTACTAGTCCTACTCCAAACGGTAAACATTTTTTTATTTTTTTTATTAACACATCGGCCGATTCCCACCAAGGCAGGGTGGCCCGAAAAAGAAAAACTTTCATCATCATTCACTCCATCACTGTCTTGCCAGAAGGGTGCTTTACACTACAGTTATAAAACTGCAACATTTACACCCCTCCTTCAGAGTGCCGGCACTGTACTTCCCATCTCCAGAACTCAAGTCCGGCCTGCCGGTTTCCCTGAATCCCTTCATAAATGTTACTTTGCTCACACTCCAACAGCACGTCAAGTATTAAAAACCATATGCCTCCATTCACTCCTATCAAATACGCTCACACATGCTTGCTGGAAATCCAAGCCCCTCGCACACAAAACTTCCTTTACCCCCTCCCTCCAACCTTTCCTAGGCCGACCCCTACCCCGCCTTCCCTCCACTACAGATTTATACACTCTCGAAGTCACTCTGTCTCGTTCCATTCTCTCTACATGTCCAAACCACCTCAACAACCCCTCCTCAGCTCTCTGGACAATCGTTTTGGTAATCCCGACCTCCTCCTAATTTCCAAACTCCGAATTCTCTGCATTATATTCACACCACACATTGACCTCAGACATGACATCTCCACTGCCTCCAGCCTTCTCCTCGTTGCAACATTCATCACCCATGCTTCACACCCATATAAGAGCGTTGGTATAACTATACTCTCATACATTCCCCTCTTTACTTCCATGGACAAGGTTCTTTGTCTCCACAGACTCAAGTGCTCCACTCACCCTTTTCCCCTCATCAATTCTATGATTCACCTCATCCTTCATAGACCCATCTGCTGACATGTCCACTCCCAAATATCTGAATACATTCACCTCCTCCATACTCTCTCCTCCAATCTGATATCCAATCTTTCGTCACCTATTCTTTTTGTTATCCTCATCACCTTACTCTTTCCTATATTCACTTTCAATTTTCTTCTTTTACACACCCTACCAAATTCATCCACCAACCTCTGCAGCTTCTCTTCAGAATCTCCCAAAAGCACAGTGTCATCAGCAAAAAGCAACTGTGACAACTCCCACTTTGTATTTGCTTCTTTATCTTTTAGCCCAACACCTCTTGCCAAGACCCTCGCATTCACTTCTCTTACAACCCCATCTATAAATATATTGAACAACCACGGTGACATCACACATCCTTGTCTAAGGCCCACTTTTACTGGGAAATAGTCCCTTCCCTCCTACACACTCTAACCTGAGCCTCACTATACTCATAAAAACTCTTCACTGCTTTCAGTAACCTTCCTCCTATTCCATACACCTGCAACATCTGCCACATTGCCCCCCTATCTACCCTATCATACGCCTTTTCCAAATCCATAAATGCCACAAAAACCTCTTTACCCTTATCCAAATACTGTTCACCTATATGTTTCACTGTAAACACTTGGTCTACACACCCCTACCTTTCCTAAAGCCCCTTGTTCATCTGCTATCCTGCTTTCTGTTTTACTCTTAATTCTTTCAATAATAACTCTACCATACACTTTACCAGGTACACTCAACAGACTTATTCCCCTATAATTTTTGCACTCTCTTTTGTCCCCTTTGCCTTTATACAAAGGAACAATACACGCTCTCTGCCAATCCCTAGGTACCTTACCCTCTTCCATACATTTATTAAATAATAGCACCAACTACTCCAAAATTATATCCCCACCTGCTTTTAACATTTCTATCTTTATCCCATCAATCCCAGCTGCCTTACCCCCTTTCATTCTACCCACTGCCTCACGAACTTCCCCTACACCCACAACTGGCTCTTCCACACTCCTACAAGATGTTATTCCTCCTTGCCCTACACACGAAATCACAGCTTCCTTGTCTTCATCAACATTTAACAAATCCTCAAAATATTCCCTCCATCTTCCCGATACCTCTAACTCTCCATTTAATAACTCTCCTCTCCTATTTTTAACTGTCAAATCCATTTGTTCTCTAGGCTTCCTCAACTTATTAATCTCATTCCAAAACTTTTTCTTATTTTCAACAAAATTTGCTGATAACATCTCACCCACTCTCTCATCTGTAACAAGACTGGTCACATACAAAAGTATTGCTTTTCTAAACAGCAAGATCAGAGAAAGGAGGAACAATCCCAGGGAATCCTAACTGCAGAAACACATCCGGTGGCTTGCATTAGGTCTTCAAGGCAAGGTGAGGAGGAACCCTTAGAATTAGACCCCAGGATGCGGGTTTTTGCTAGTAAGTCCACAGTGGCCTTGCATAAGGATGTGGGCAGGGTTGAGAACATGTTGTCCTTGAGAGATGGATGTAGCACCTACTCCTTGCTACGTGCGGGAGTACTGCCAGTGTCTAATGATACCTATACTGGGAAAGATATATTATTGAAGGGTATTACGGGTTCGACCATAAGAACACCTGTACACAAGTTATGGGTAGAATCCGCATACCAAGTTGGCTATCTCCCTGTAGGTATTTCAGATGAGATTCCCTTTGAGGGTGTTGACCTCTTATTAGGAAATAATGTAATGGGCCTGTTAGACAGTGAGGAACATCTAGTAAGGGGAGAATCAATTCCCAAAGTTTGGGAGGAGAAGGCTAGAGAGACCCTTCCAGACCTTCTCCCTACTGGTTCCACCATGAGAAGTATGGCTCATGATCATGCTATCAACAGTCTTTATGATATTTCTCATGAGGATGATGAGGGCTTAAGTCTGGAGACACTGTTTTCTGATGTTGAACTGCAGTCAACTGAAGAAAGGGATGTTCCAGCCAGAGCTGAGCATGATTGGAGCATAGATCAGTTCAGGAGTGTGAGAGAAGCTGCATCTACTAAGGTGCATTTAATTTCTGTACAGGAGAATGATGTCACACTGAGCAGAGCCTCAGCTGTGGCTGAGGAAGCAGTTTCACAATTTAATAAGTGCTTTCATTTCAGAGAGGAAACTTTTACAGAGAAGTTGCCTCTGTTTGTAGTACCAAGGGAAGGAGAACAAGTGTTTTGTCACCAAATGATGATGTCCAAGGTTTCCAGGCATTTCTTCAAGACTCAGCTGTGGGAGACTGTGGAAGAATATAGTAAGAGCTATCATGTCTGTCAATGTAGAGGGAAACCTTGTCCGTGTATTAAACCTGTTCCCTTTCAGCTTATTTCAGCACCAGGTGGACCCTTCAGCAAGCTGATAGTAGATGTAGTTGGTCCAATCCCAAGGACCAGAATGGGAAATGATTATTTACTCACAACAAATTGCTCTACTACCAGGTACCTGAAAGCAGTCCCTCTATATAAGATGACAGCTCATGTAGTCTTAAGGGCTTTGATGAAGTTCTTTTTTCATGTAAAGCCTAACTTTTCAGCTATCTATTACCCTCCATCTCAAGGGAAACCAGAGAACTTCCATCAGACCCTAAAGACAATGATGCAAGCCTGTAGTATAGACAATACTAACATCTGGGATGAGAGGACCCCTCTCTTTGTAACTGCTGAGTGGGGAAGCACTCTGGAATCTCTGAGCTATTGGCTTGGGGAGAATGGTGATGCTTCCCCCTCGGAGCTTTTTCTCCTTTGATATACCTTTGAAGAGTTTCGAGAGTATCTACTCTCTGAGCCCGGCCATGGACCAGGCTCGTCTGGTGCTTGCCTGGTTAACCAGGCTGTTGCTGCTGGAGGCCCGCTGCCCCACATATCCATCACAGCCTGGTTGATCTGGCACCTGGTGAAGATATTTGTCCAGTTTCCTCTTGAAGGCTTCTACACTGGTTCCAGCCGTGTTTCGGATATCTTCTGGTAAGATGTTGAATAGTCTGGGACCCCGGATGTTAATACAGTGCTCCCGTATTGTCCCCACCGCATCCCTGCTCCTCACTGGGTTTATTTTACACTTTCTCCCATATCTCTCACTCCAGTATGTTGTTATGGCAGTGTGCAGATTTGGGACCAGGCCCTCAAGTACTTTCCATGTATATATTATCATGTATCTCTCTCTCCTCCGCTCCAATGAGTACATGTTCAAGACTTGAAGGCGTTCCCAATAATTTAGATGTTTCAATGGCTCAATGTGAGCCGTAAACGATCTCTGGATTTGTTCCAGCTCTGCTATTTCTCCTGCCCTGAACGGGGCCGTCAGCACTGAGCAGTATTCTAAGTGAGGGAGCACTAGCGATTTGAATAGTTTCAGTTTCAGATATTGTTTGGCTTGTATGAAATGGATGGTACCAGTGAAAGTACCCATCAACCAGACCCAAATGATGAAGTGGGACCATAACGTGGACCATAATGCTCTGGAGGCTGGAGATGAGGTGCTGGCATTGGAGCCAGTTCATGTGAGAAAATGTATGGAAAGTTGCTGTGAGCTGACCATGGTGTGGGGAAAGTTCTCAAGAGTAAGATATATAATCCACACACCCGAGCGGAGAAGGTGTAAGAATAATGTATACAGTAACTGGTTAGAGGATTTAGCATTATATCAGAAACCTAGAGTGACCAATGTTTCAGTGGATCCAGTATGTAAAGAGGTGCAAAATAATACTCTGTATGTAATGGCCGAAAAGTGTGTAAGAAATTCCATGTTTATGAGAGAGATTGGAGAAATAATGTTTGGTCTTTCTAAGGAAAGTGTTGGAGAGTTGGCTCAACCACCGTGTAACCTTGTAAAAGTTTGGGATGTCACTAAAGGGGTAAAGTCAAGACTTCATGAAGAAATTGATAAGGAAGCTGAGCCAATTCGACAATATTTGTGTGTGAGTAATCTGCATGAAAACAGGGATATGGAGGAAAAAGTGAAATTCCTTCAATACCAGTTTGTAGTGCTTAGTGAGAGTCAGTGGGCATTCCCATGCTTCATGGTTCCCAAATTCAATGGCACCTTGAGCAAATGCACTGACTGCCACAAAGTACATGTAACAACTAAAGTTTACTGGCTTAGAAAGTTTGATGCTGATGTTTTAAAAGATGCAAAAGTATTAGATAAAGTAAAGCATGAGGCAGGAAGATGTGATATTCCTGGCCTGGGTGCCAATACAATTTCCATGTGTGTAATGTCAATTGAGTTCATTGAGTATTCAAAATTATTGTGGGAGATTGAACGTGAAAGTATTTTTGTAAACTTGATGTACGCATCCAGGGTACGGGAAGATGTCTTGGGGTTTGTGTTTGTATTGCAAGAGGTTGCAGAATTAGTATTGGTTGTCTATTCTGCATCTGTATATGTCCCAGGATCGTTTCACCCTGTTCCTATGTATGGTGACCCGACTCAGACTCTTAAGATGGGTTTTGTCTGTGATTGCTGAGGTTCTTCTAGATGTTTATGTAGATAAATGGTGCATGCTTAGTACATAGTGTTTGTCTTGTGCTGACCTTGTTGTTTTTGCAGTGGTGAACTCTTGGCGGGCCTGAGTGCTCCCTACCAGCCATTCAACTGTGAAGGAGATGGTTGGAGCCAGACAAGAGAAGGGAGTCAGGGTATCAAAAATTGTGAGTTGAGGCGGAGTTGACAACCTTCGGTGACATGAGAAGTCCAGGGAGGTATGTTGTTTGTGTCTTGGTGTGCTCTAAGTACGAAACGGTCCAACGGTTGCCTGAGTGGTCCCGTGTATCTCCTCCATGTACTATAGCAGTTCCTCCTTATAAGGTTGGAGGATCTGTATGGAGGGAGGTCCTCGGAAGATGGGGGTATGTGCCTGACCATTTTAAGGATTTTGGGTGTTGACTGGAGAGTCTCACTTTTTGGTTCGGCCACCATGTAAGAGACACCTTGACATGTTTTTTGGTGAAGTTTCTGCCTGGGGTATACCTGACTGCTCTGGGTTTGGCTCTACTCTCATCTCCTGATCAGGAAGATGCCATCCTGGAGTACCAGTTGCCTGCTGGATTTACCGCAGCGGAGGCACAGGCCTGTCAGTGCTGGCTTTCACAGTGGGCTTTGTGTGTAGTCCTTGCATTGTAAAAATGTATTATGTTGATAACCACTAAAGTAGTTAATGGTTACACCCTGCAGTATGGGGATGTGGTTGAACTGTTTTTCTAATAACCTCTGCATTCTGTTCTAGTATTGTTCCATTCATGGGTTTTGTATGGTGTATGGTAAGGGCAGAATTGCATGTTTATTCTGGGAAGGTTCAGTGGAGCCATGAGATTTGTAGATTGCCATGTTGTATGTCACCTTGTTGTATAACTGTACAGTGAAGAGTAATTATGGTGCTGGGGTATATGTAAAACCTCTAGTAGTGTTACTACCACCTTTAGGCTAAGACCTTATTTTCCCTAGCCGTATCCTGCGGGACACTGCTAGCTTTTGTGAGACTCCATCTTATAAGACTCCGTCTTTATAAGACTCCGTCTTTATAAGACTCCGTCTTTATAAGACTCCGTCTTTATAAGACTCCGTCTGGAGGTGGGGGTGTTATGGGGTATTATGGACTTGTTATGGGGGCTATTGGAATCCAGCATGTATTGTTGTAATTAAATAACATGAATGCCTAATTATATTGAATTATTCAGAATTTGCCATGAGGTCTTAGGTCAGGCCACCCTAAAGACTTTAAAAGAGCTGATTAAACTGTTTTTCTCAATATAATAGGTTATATAAAATATAAATGCACATTTCTTTTAAGTACTAGTTATAAGTTGCATGTCTCATTGTAATAACATAAGATATGTTGAGAGGATATGCAAAGTGATGTTTTTTTGTTTTGGGGGGAGGAGCTTAGAGAGATGTTTTTTTCCCACAATGCTGGGCCTGAGAACAATGGCGGCTGGAGTGGGCTGGTGTTGTGGGTGCTGATTTTTGACTTGGCTTCGGGGCTGGGTGGGTGCCCGAAAGGTGGTGGGGAGGGTTGTGGGTCGATGTCGCCGTGACATTCTGTGGTCTTCGGTGTATCGAGACACTGGAGGGTTGGGAAGTGTTGAGAAGGAGAGAGTTGAGGGTGGCAGCTGAGCCATGTGCTTTGGGAGGGGCTGATTGTGTGTTTGGGAGTGAAGACCTGTATATTGTATGTATGTGCTTCTTGGTATAGCTCTATTTTTGTAATGTTGGTTTGGATAGCCTTTGAGAGGAGTGTGAGGGGACCATTGGGTTTTCAGATGCAGCAGCTAGACCTGAGTAGGTGTCTTTTAGTCTAATGGTGTCCTCCTTTTACCCTGAGACCTTTTAAGTAGGTGCCCTGTGCTAGTACATGTGGAACCTTGATGATAAATAAGGGAAAATAACATAACAGCATGGAAGCAAGTGACTACCAGGACTTTGAACTCTGCCTGGAGAAAATTGTGGCCAGACTGTGTCCCAGAGAGGGATTTTGAAGGTTTTGGGGCTGAGTGTCAGAACCCTGAGCCTGAGCCTGTTGTGGAACTGGGCAAGTCCATGGGGTTGGATGTTTGTACCGAGGATGTGGAAGAATTGGTGGAGGAGGACAAAGAAGAGATAACCACTGAAGATCTGCAAGAGCTTCAACAGCAACAGCTACAACAGACCACAGTTCAGGAAAATGATTCAGATGAGGAGGAGGAGGAACAGAGATGGAGGAAGGTGCCTTCTTCAAGGATTAGGGAGATCTGTGCCAAATGGACTGATGTGCAAGGCTTTATGGATGAATATCACCCTAACAAAGCTGTTGCAGGCCATGCTGGCAACCTGTACAATGACAATGTGGTGTCCCATTTCAGGGATGTTTTAAAGAAATGCCAGACACAGAGCTCCCTGGACAGATTTTTGGTTAGAGGGGTCCAGTGACTCTCAACCTGGTCCTAGTGGCATTAAAAGAAAAAGGCCAGTAACTCCAGAAAAGAACTTGGTATGTGCAGTGTTAATGGAAGGGGATTCCCCTTCCAAACACTAGCAAACTACTCCATCCTCTCCCTTCCTCTCATCTTCCACACATCAACAACTCTTCAATAAAGGTAAGTGACATGTTATTGTACTATATTTAATTATTTCTCATTGTTTTCTGTGTAATTTAATGTCTATTTTTTGTACAAAAATAATTTATTTTAATACTTTTGGGTGTCTGGAACGGATTAATTTTATTTCCATTATTTCTTATGGGGAAAATAGATTCGGAGTTCGTGATATTCGGTGTTCGCCAGGCCCTCTGGAACGGATTAATCACGAACTCTGGGGGCTCACTGTACTATAATAATAAGTAATACTACTATAATAATTAAAATAATAATATGTACGTATACTACATATAATAATTTAGTTTGAGCATGCCACCACAAGATGGCAGTGCGTATCAAAACAAAGCTCAGCAGTTCCCATGTGCTTACAAAGGTTACCTCACGGTTGAAGGAATTCTCGTGTTTTCCTTATGTTTTGTGCAGTTATTTCACAAAATTTCTTGGTTCTACCCATGGGTCCTAAGAAAGCAAGTCCACAGCAGAGTGCCGAGAAGAAAAAGAGGATGATTACCATGGATTTAAAGCAGGAAATCATTGATAAACATGGACAGTTTTTTATTGAAACACCCTGCAGATGAAAGTGTGACAAGCATGGAGAAAAAGGTGAATAGTGAAGTAACATTAAAATAAAAATTGAAGAAGCGAAGTGACAAAGTGCATCATTAAGAGTGTAGCAATTAAGTGTACATAGGATTAAGGTGTATCACCCAGAGAAAGTTTCAAGTGGTCATGCATTGCAGCTATGTAATGACGCTTCGTAAGTCATTTCAAAATATTCTGAAAAAGGACAAAACGAAACGAACTCCTGACAATACGTCGATGTGCCCAGCATCTCTTCTCCATCTCCAAGGTAAATGTTGTTTGTATTACTACATACAGTGGTACCTCAGTTTTCATCAATAATTCTTTCCCAGAATGCTGTTTGAGCGCCGTTACTGAACGAATTTGTTCCCATAAGGAAAAATGTAAATTAGATTAGTCCGTTTCAGCCCCCCAAAATACACTTACAAAAGCACTTACAATAATACACTTACATAATTGTTGGAGGACAGATGGGCAGTGGGGTAGAAGAGGTATGGGGTAAGTTTAAGAATACTATAGTGTTAGAGTGTTCAGCAGAAGTTTGTGGTTATAGGAAAGTGGGTGCGCGAGGGAAGAAGAGTGATTGGTGGAATGATGATGTAAAGAGAGTAGTAAGAGAAAAAGTTTACATAGAGAGATTTTACAAAGTAGAAGTGATGTAAGTATATGGAGAGAAAAAGAGAGCTTAAGAAAGTGGTGAAGCAATGTAAAAAGAGAGCAAATGAGAGGGTGGGTGAGATATCAACAAATTTTGTTGAAAATAAGAAAAAGTTTTGGAGTGAGATTAATAAGTTGAAAAGCCTAGGGAAAGAATGGATTTGTCAGTTAAAAATAGGAGAGGAGGTTATTAAATGGAGAGTTAGAGGTATCGGGAAGATGGAGGGAATATTTTGAGGAATTGTTAAATATTCATGAAGATCGACTGTGATTTCATGTATAGGGCAAGGAGGAATAACATTTTATAGGAGTGAGGAAGAACCAGTTTTGAGTGTGGGAAAATTCGTGAGGCATTGAGTAGAATGAAAGGGGTAAAGCAGCTGGGATTGATGGGATAAAGACAGAAATGTTAAAGGCAGGTGGGGATATAGTTTTAGAGTGATTAGTTTTTTTATTTAATAAATGTATGGAAGAGGTAAGGTACTAGGGACTGGCAGAGAGCATGCATAGTTCCTTTGTATAAAGGCAAAGGGGACAAAAGAGAGTGTAAAAATTATAGGGGAATAAGTCCGTTGAGTATACCTCGTAAAGTGTATGGTAGAGTTATTATTGAAAGAATTAGGAGTAAGACAGAGAGCAGGATAGCAGATGAACAAGGCGGCTTTAGGAAGGGTAGGGGGTGTGTAGACCAAGTGTTTGCAGTGAAACATATGGGTGAACAATACAGTGGACCCCCGAGTTTCGTAAAAACTTCACTCCTGAAGTCTGGTCAAGCGCTATTACCGAACGAATTTACTCTTTTAATTAAGGAAAAATGTCACATTGGTTAGTCTATTTCAGACCTCCAAAAATACACTTCCACAAGCACTTACAATATTATACTTACATAAGTGTAAGATTTCCGGGGTTTACGAAACTCGGGGGTCCACTGTATTTAGATAAGGGTAAAGAGGTGTTTGTGGCATTTATGGATTTGGAAAAGGCATATGATAGGGTGGATAGGGGGGCAATGTGGCAGATGTTGCAAATGTATGGAATACGAGGTAGGTTATTGAAAGCGGTGAAAAGTTTTTACGAGGATAGTGAGGCTCAGGTTAGAGTATGTAGGTGAGAGGGAGATTATTTCCCAGTAAAAGGAGGCCTTAGACAGGGATGTGTGATGTCACCTTGGTTGTTCAATATATTTATAGATGGAGTTGTTAGAGAAGTGAATGCTCGGGTGTTGGCAAGAGGTGTGTGGTTAAAAGATAAAGAATCTAACACAAAGTGGGAGTTGTCACAGTTGCTCTTTGCTGATGACACTGTGCTTCTGTGGGATTCTGAAGAGAAGTTGCAGAGGTTGTTGGATGAGTTAGGGTATGTAAAAGAAGAAAATTAAAAGTGAATATAGGAAAGAGTAAGGTGATGAGGATAACAAACAAATTAGATAACAGAAGATTGGATATCAGATTGGAGGGAGAGAGTATTGGAGGAGGTGAATGTGTTCAGATATTTGGGAGTGGATGTCTCAGCAGATGGGTATATGAAGGATGAGGTGAATCATAGAATTAACGAGGGGAAAAAGGTGAGTGGTGCACTGAGGAGCTTGTGGAGACAGAGAACTTTATCCATGAAAGCAAAAGGGGAATGTATGAGTATAGTTATATCAACACTCTTGTATGGGTGTGAGACATGGGTTGTGAATGTTGCAACAAGGAGAAGGCTGGAGGCAGTGGAGATGTCATGTCTGAGAGCAATGTGTGGTGTGATTATAATGCAGAGAATTCGTAGTTTGGAGATTAGGAGGAGGTGTGGGATTACCAAAACTATTATCCAGAGCTGAAGAAGGGTTATTGAGATGGTTTGGACATATAGAGAGGATGGAACAAAATAGAATGACTTCGAGTACAGTGGACCCCTGAGTTTCATAAAAACTTCACTCCTGAAGTCTGCTCAAGTGCCATTACCGAACGATTTACCCTTAAGAAAAATGTCACGTAGGTTAGTCTATTTCAGACCCCCAAAAAAACTTTTCCACAAGCACTTACAATATTATACTACATAAATGTACGATTTCCGGGGTTTACGAAACTCAGGGGTCCACTGTATATAAATCTGTAGTGGAGGAAGGCGGGGTGGGTCGGCCTAGAAAGGTTGGAGGGGGGTAAAGGAGGTTTTGTGTGCAGGGGCTTGGACTTCCAGGAAGTGTGCGTGAGCGTGTTAGATTAGAGCGAATGGAGACAAATGATTTTAGGAGTTGACGTGATGTTGGAGTGTAGGCAAGGTAACATTTATGAAGGGTTTCAGGAAACTGGCAGGCCAGACTTGATTCCTGAGATGAGAAATACAGTGCCGGCACTCTGAAGGAGGGTGTTATTGTTGCAGTTTTGTAGGTGTAGTGTAAGCACCCTCTGGCAGAATAGTGATGGGTGAATGATGATGAAACTTTTTCTTTGTCAGGCCACCCTGCCTTGGTGGGAAATGGCTTATGTGTTAATAAAAAAATAATTGTTCGAGTTGGGAGCTGTACGAAAACCGAGGTACAGTGAACCCTCGGTTAGCGGCCGTTCCTAATGCGGCCAACTCAGTTAGCGGCGCTTTACGGCTCCGGTTAGGCGTATTGGGCGCATCAACCCGCCGGCTGGGGACGCTTGCGCTTCAGTTTGTTTGTGTCTCTCGGTACGTGAGGAAGCTTCTGCTCATTCATACAAACATTTTAACTTGTTTTGCATTGTTTTTGCCAGTGCAACTGCGAAAAAAAAAGTAACCATGGCTCCCAAGAAAGTTCCTAGTAAAGTTCCTGTGGCAAAGAGAGTAGAAATACCATGGAATTTAAAGAGAGAATGATTGAGAAATATGAGAGTGGTATGCAGGTGCTGGAACTTGCCAGGATGTTTGGGAAAAACAAATCAACAATTACAACCATCCTGTCAAAGAAAGAACAGATCAAGGAGGCTGATGTTGCCAATGGAGTAAATGTGCTTACGAAACAAAGGTCACCAATAATGGAACAAATGGAAAAGTTATTATTATTGTGGATTAAAGAAAAACAAATAGTGGGAGACAGTGTAGTGGAGTCTGTTATTTGTGAGAAGGCAAGACGTTTGCATGAAGATCTTGTGAAGAAAACTCCTGGAACAAGTGCTGCTGGTAGTGAATTTAGGGCCAGCAAAGGCTGGTTTGAGAGATTTAAGAGGCGTAGTGGCATACATAGTGTTGTAAGGCATGGTGAGGCTGCAAGTTCAGACAAACATTCTGCTGAAAAGTTTGTGCAGGAATTTCATGACTACATAAAGAGTGAAAATCTGAAACCCCAACAAGTGTTTAACTGTGACGAAACAGGCCTGTTTTGGAAGAAAATGCCCAACAGGACCTACATCCCGCAGGAGGAAAAGACACTGCCAGGACACAAGCCTATGAAAGACAGGCTAACTCTCATGTTGTGTAGCAATGCTAGTGGGGATTTCAAAGTGAAGCCTCGTGTATCACTCTGAAACTCCCAGAGTGTTCAAGAAACACAATGTCCACAAGAAAAGATTGTGTGTGATGTGGAAATCAAATCAAAATGCATGGGTCACAAGGTCAATTTTCAAAGATTGGGTTGATGATGTGTTTGGCCCAAGTGTGAAAAAATACCTTCAGGATAACAATTTGGGACTCAAGTGCCTCCTGGTACTGGACAATGCTCCTGCATATCCTCCAGACTTGGAAGACCAAATGTCTAGGGACTTCAAATTTATAAAAGTGAAGTTCTTGCCTCCTAACACCACTCCTCTTCTCCAGCCCATGGACCAGCAGGTCATTTCTAACTTCAAGAAACTGTACACCAAAGCTGTGTTTCAGAAGTGCTTTGAAATGACCTCTGATACTCAATTGACCCTTAGTGTGTTCTGGAAGAATCACTTCAATATCTACAACTGCATAGGCCTTATAGGTAAGGCTTGGGAGGGAGGGACTATCAGGACTTTGAACTCTGCTTGGAGACCACTGTGGCCGGATTGTGTTGACAAGAGGGATTTTGAAGGATTCGAGGCTGACGACCCTGTGCCTGTTGTGGAAGATATTGTGACATTGGGAACAGCCTGGGGTTGGAGGTGAGTGGTGAGGATGTGGAAGAGTTGGTGGAGGACCACAGGGTAGAGCTGCAACAACTGGAAGTGGAACTTCATCAGACCAGAGCTGAGGTTATTGCTTCAGAAAGGGAAGAGGAGGAAAAGGAAAGAAAGAGGTGCCTTCTGCAGAGATTAAGGAAATTTGTTCTATGTGGACTAAGGTGCAGACATTTGTTGAAAAAAACCATCCTGACCAAGCTGAAACAAGCCATATCTGCAACATGTTTAGTGACAAAACCTTGTCCCACTTCAGGGAAATGTTAAAGAGGCGCCAGAAACAGAGCACTCTGGACAGTTATTTTGTGCGACAAGGTTCTAGTGACTCTCAAGCTGGTCCTATGGCATTAAAAGAAAAAGAAGGGGCTTGTCATCTGAAGTCCTTTTGGAGGATTCCCCTTCCAACTAACTCCTCCCTATCTTCCAGAAGCCAGCATTAGTCTTCAATAAAGGTATGTAATACTGATTTAATTGTTAAAAAAAAAATTTTTTGGTGAATATTTTTGTCTGGAACGGATTAATTGTATTTACATTAATTTTTATGGGGAATATTAATTCGGTTAAAGGCTATTTCGGTTAAAGGCCTAGCTCCTGGAACGGATTATAGCCGCTAACCGAGGGTCCACTGTACTACTATAATTTCTTTACATTACATACAGTGGACCCTCGGAAATCGAACAGCTCGGTAATCGAACAAATCGGAAATAGAACAACAAATTCGATTTCGGTAATCGAACACATTCCGCTAATCGAACAAGTGTGTACCAGACCTGTCCGCCCAGGCGTCGTGAGTCAGTCTAGCTTTGTTTATCCTCCAGTGAACATTACCCTGCTTGCTCTTCCAAACATTTCACAATTAATTGTGTTTGGAGCTTGTTCATTGGTTGAGGCAGTGGTGGTGAGAGGCAGTGGTGGTGAGAGGCAGTGGTAGTGAGAGGCAGTGGTGAGAGGCAGTGGTGGTGAGAGGCAGTGGTGGTGAGAGGCAGTGGTGGTGAGAGGCAGTGGTGAGAGGCAGTGGTGATGAGAGGCAGTGGTGGTGAGAGGCAGTGGTGGTGAGAGGCAGTGGTGGTGAGAGGCAGTAGTGGTGAGAGGCAGTGGTGGTAGAGGCAGTGATGAGAGGCAGTGGTGGTGAGAGGCAGTAGTAGTGAGAGGCAGTGGTGGTAGAGGCAGTGGTGAGAGGCAGTGGTGATGAGAGGCAGTGGTGGTGGTGAGAGGCAGTGGTAGTAGAGGCAGTGGTGAGAGGCAGTGGTGGTGAGAGGCAGTGGTGATGAGAGGAAGTGGTGGTGAGAGGCAGTGGTGGTGAGAGGCAGTGGTGGTGAGAGGCAGTGGTGATGAGAGGCAGTGGTGATGAGAGGCAGTGGTGATGAGAGGCAGTGGTGATGAGAGAGAATGAGAGTGTAGTGTCACTAGTGACCACACACGACAGTAGAAGGTTCGGGTTTGTAAACAAACCAGTTGTTGTTGTTACCAGCCTATACAGGAATGAATTCTGTTCACTCCTTGAAGCCGACTAGAAAGTGATCTAATGTAGTTAGCATTACAAACTCCATTTTCTCTTATACTAACACGTCTGAAGGAGGAAAGAATGGGAAGATGTTTTCATAGCTAGACCATGAATGCCCGCCACTACCGTCCTCTCCCGCCACCACATTCATAATGACATACATATTTTATTCATTCTAGAGTGTATATCAGGTTTTTATGTTACTTATATTGTTTATTATGTCATATTAGATGAATTGTGATAGATAAATAAGCTGTCGAGTTGATAATAGCGTCATAGTGAAGTACTATTTTGTCATGCCTCCTGACAGCAGGAATGGATTAATTGTATTTCCATTATTTCTTATGGGAAATATTGATTCGATTTTCGAACATTTCGAGTTAAGAACAAGCTCCTGGACCCCCGGAAATCGGTTGGTCTGATTATCGGCCGGCTCGATTATCGTTCTCTTTTTTTGGCCCAATTTTTGCCAGATTATCGGCCCGCGTACCAGACCTGTCCGCCTGCCCTGCGCTTGCGTGCCTCGCCGTGCAGGCGTCGTGACCCAGTCTAGCTTTGTTTATCCTTGAGTGAACATGAACATTACCCAGCGTGCTCATTCAAGCATTTCACAATAATTTTGTTGTTTTTAGTGCTTGTCACTGTGAAATATAAGTCACCATGGGTCCAAAGTAGCTTCCTAGTGGCACCCCTGTGGTAAAGAAAGTGAGGAACACCATCGGCATGCAGGGAGTGTAGCAGGCATGCAGGGAGTGTAGCAGGCATGCAGTGAGTGTAGCAGGCATGCAGGGAGTGTAGCAGGCATGCAGGGAGTGTAGCAGGCATGCAGGGAGTGTAGCAGGCAAGCAGGGAGTGTAGCAGGCATGCAGGCATGTAGCAGGTATGCAGTGAGTGTAGCAGGCATGCAGTTACCAGCAGGCATGCAGGGAGTGTAGCAGGCATGCAGGGAGTGTAGCAGGCATGCAGGGAGTGTAGCAGGCATGCAGGGAGTGTAGCAGGCATGCAGGGAGTGTAGCAGGCAAGCAGGGAGTGTAGCAGGCATGCAGGCATGTAGCAGGTATGCAGTGAGTGTAGCAGGTATGCAGTGAGTGTAGCAGGCATGCAGGGAGTGTAGCAGGAAGGCAGGGAGTGGGGATTCCCCTTCCAAACACTAAGCCCTCCCTCACTCCTCCCTATCTTCCAGATGCCATCAACAATCTTCAATAAAGGTAAGCAAATGTTATTTTAAATGTAAATTTATCATGTGTTGTTATTATGTGTTGTTACAGTGGAACCTCGACTAACGTAATTAATCCGTTCCAGGAGCTATTACTTAACACGAAAAATACGTAATTCGAAACCATATTTCCCATAAGAAACAATGTAAATACAATTAATCCGTTCCACCCAAAAATATTCACATACTAAATAATAAAAAACAGATCAATATATAACATTTACTTACCTTTATTGAAGAGTTGCAGGCATCTGGAAGATAGGGAGGATGACAGGGGCAGGGTGTTAGTGGTTGGAAGGGGAATCCCCCTCCAAAATGACTTCAGGTAACAAGTCCCTCTCTGGGGTTACTTCCATTCTTTGTCTTTTAATCCCACTAGGACCAGTTTGAGAGTCACTGGATCCCTGCCTCATGAAATACCTGTCCACAGTCCTCTGTTTCTGGCGACTCTTTAATACTTTCCTGAAGTGCAACATGGCTCTGTCACTGAAGTGGTTGCACAGATGACTCATTTCAGCTTGCTCAGGGTGGTGTTTTTCAACAAAACTTTGCACATCGTTCCACTTGGAACAAATTTCCTTAAGCACTGAAGAAGGCACCTCCTCCACTCTCTCTCTTCCTCCTCCTGTGAAGCAATAACCTCAGCTCAGGTCTGATGCTGTTCCAGTTCCAGCTCTTGCAGCTCTTCAGTTGTTAGCTCTACCCTGTGCTCCTCCACCAACTCTTCCACATCCTCACCACTCACCTCCAACCCCAGGCTGTTCCCCAATGCCACAATATCTTCCACAACAGGCACAGGGTCGTCAGGGTCAGCCTCAAATCCTTCAAAATCCCTCTTTTCAACACAATCTGGCCACAGTGGTCTCCAAGCAGAGTTCAAAGTCCTGGAAGTCACTTCCTCCCAAGCCTTACCTATAAGGCCTATGCAATGCACGATATTGAAGTGATCTTTCCAGAACTCTCTTAGGGTCAATTCAGAGTCATTGGTCACATTAAAGCACCTTTGAAACATTGCTTTGGTGTACAGTTTCTTGAAGTTTGCAATGACCTGCTGGTCCATGGGCTGGATGAGAGGAGTGGTGTTAGGAGGCAAGAACTTCACTCTGATGAAATTGAACTTGTCAGACAACAACTCTTGCAAGTTGTGAGGATGAGCAGGAGCATTGTCCAGTACCAGGAGGCACTTGAGTGGCAATTTCTTTTCCAGGAGGTATTTCTTCACACTAGGGCCAAACACTCCAGTCATCCATTCCATGAAAAAGTCCTTAGTGACCCATGCATTAGTGTTAGCCTTCCAATGCACACACAAATTATTCCTGTTAACATTGTGTTTCTTGAAGGCTCTGGGATTTTCTGCATGATACACCAGTAAAGGCTTCACTTTAAAATCACCACTGGCATTGGCACACATCATAAGAGTTAGCCTGTCTTTCATAGGCTTGTGTCCTGGCAGTGCCTTTTCCTCCTGAGTAATGAAGCTCCTGTTGGGCATTTTCTTCCAAAACAGGCCTGTTTCATCACAATTAAACACTTGTTGGGGGAGGAATTCTTCAGCCTCTACGAACCCCTTAAATTCACTCACAAACTTTTCAGCTGCACGTTTGTCTGAGCTGGCTGCCTCACCATGCCTCATGTTGCGATCCCTGAACAAGATAATTGGGTCAAATGGTTGACGGACCATTTGGGTGCTGCACGGCTGCAGCGCCCGGTGTGACGTCACCATAGTTTATGTCAGGGGGTGGAACCTGGCATAAAGGTAGTATGATCCACGACTGCACTGAGTAACATCTTCACTGAGTAGTGACTGGTATCCCAGTCTGCTTTACTACTCAGTTTCCTGCAGTATGGTTTACGTCACTGAGCTGTGGAGATTGCCTTGCTGAACCCCAGCTGCCATACTGAACTCAGCTTGCTGGCTTTGGTGGCCGCACGAAGACCCATGCAGTGACTATGGCTTGTGTGACATGTCACGTGAGACATGCCGCTTGTCTGGCATGGAGTGTGAACCAGAGGAAAGGTGCACGACGGACGCTGTAACATGGAGACAAGGGTGTCGGTGATGACACAGTTGCGAGGGCGTGTCGTGGACCATAGACAAGGGTGTCGGTGATGACACAGAAGTGATTGAGTGTTATGAGAACACAGAGAACAGGGTGTCTGTGATGACACAGTAGCGAGTGAGTGTCGTAGGACACAGACAAGGGTGTCGTTGACACAGAAGCGATTGTGTGTTACAGCAGAAGCGTGTCCTTGACACAGGGTTACATAAAGTGTGAGACATTGGGTTGTTACTGTGACAGACACCAGTATGGTAATGTCTTGTGAAATCGAGTGACACTGAGTTTGTGATATGTTTAGTCTCACTGTTTGTGATATGTTTAGTGTCACTGTTTGTGATATGTTTAGTGTCACTGTTTGTGATATGTGTCACTGTTTGTGATATGTTTAGTCACTGTTTGTGATATGTTTAGTGTCACTGTTTGTGATATGTTTAGTGTCACTGTTTGTGATATGTTTAGTGTCACTGTTTGTGATATGTTTAGTGTCTCTGAGTTTGTGGTGTCGTGTGACACTTACGACAGCCTAGTCGTTTAATTAACAATGTGACATTGTTACCATAGTACAAATATTATGCTTATGTACAAAGATCATGCTTTTTATATTTTATATGTACAGAGTACTATTCTTTATATAACATTTTACGAGTAAAAAGAAATATATATATATTTATAAGATAATGTGTCTATTTATTATTATACCCCTGACAAAAACCCTTTATTATTTTATTACGGTATTGCATTATTGGTTATGAGAGCAGATTCCCTTAGAATAACAGGCCGAGTAATCGGATTTGCCATAGCTCTCGTAACTAATATTGTAATATTGTAATACCTCACAACACTGTGTATGCCACTATGTTTCTTAAACCTGTCAAACCAGCCTCTGCTGGCTTTAAAATCACTCTCCTCACCACTGGTTCCAGGCATTGTCTTGACAAGATCTGCATGCAACTTCCTTGCCTTTTCACAAATTATCGCCATGGAAATACTATCACCTGCTATCTGTTTATTGTTTATCCACACCATCAACAACTTCTCAACCTCATCCACTGTTTTCGATCTATTTTTCGTTAACATATCAACCCCTTTTGCAACATTAGCTTCCTTGATCTCATTTCTCTTTCCCAGGATAGTGCTGATAGTAGATGGGGTTTTCTTGTACATCCTGGCAAGCTCACTCAGGCGTACGCCACTCTCATATTTTTCTACTATCTCTTTCTTCAGTTCGATGGTGTTCCTCACTCTCTTTACCACAGGGGTGCCACTAGGAAGCTTCTTTGGACCCATGGTGACTTATTTCACAGTGACACTCACTAAACCACCAAAAAATACAACAAAAGTATTGTGAATGTTTGAAAGAGCGCACTGGGTAATGTTCTCTCAATGGTAAAAAACACTACACTGGCGTCCTGCGCAGGCGCGGGGCAGGTGGACAGGTCTGGTACGTTACGCTACATGAGGAAATATACGCTACACGAGACAAATATTTTGCCAAAAAGCTTACGTTACACAATTTTTACGTTATATGGAGGTAGTAGGTTGGTAGTCAGCAACCACCCAGGGAGGTACTACTGTCCTGCCAAGTGAGAGTAAAACGAAAGCCTGTATTTGTTTTACATGATGGTAGGATTGCTGGTGTCTCTTTTCTGTCTCATAAACATGCAAGATTTCAGGTACGTCTTGCTACTTCTACTTTCACTTAAGTCACGTTACACATACATGTACACATTTATGTATACACACTCATCTGAGTTTTCTTTGATTTTATCTTAATAGTTCTTGTTCTTATTTCTTTTCCTTTCATATCCATGGAGAAGTGGAATAAGAATCTTTCCTCCGTAAGCCATGCGTGTTGTAAAAGTCAACTAAAATGCCGGGAACAATGGGCTAGTAACCCCTTTTCCTGTATCGATTTACTAAAAAGAAAAAGAAGAAAATTATTATTATTATTATTAAAACCGTCAAAGTGGGATGTTTGAATGTGCGTGGATGTTGTGCGAATGATAAGAAAGAGATGATTGTAGATGTTATGAATGAAAAGAAGCTGGATGTCCTGGCTTTAAGTGAGACAAAGCTGAAGGGGGTAGGAGAGTTTCAGTGGGGAGAAATAAATGGGATTAGGTCAAGGGTTTCAAATAGAGTTAGAGCTAAAGAAGGAGTGGCAATAATGTTGAATAATCAGTTATGGCAGGTAAAGAGGGAATATAAATGTATAAATTCAAGGATTATGTGGAGTAAAATAAAGGTTGGATGTGAAAAGTGGGTTATAGTAAGTGTTTATGCACCTGGAGAAGAGAGAAGTGTAGAGGAGAGAGAGATTTTGGGAAATGTTGAGTGAGTGTGTGGGGAGTTTTGAACCAAGTGAGAGAGTAATTGTGGTTGGGGATCTTAATGCTAAAGTGGGTAAAAATGTTGTGGAGGGAGTAGTAGGTAAATTTGGGGTGCCAGGGTAAATGTAAATGGGGAACCATTAATTGAGCTATGTGTAGAAAGAGGTTTGGTAATAAGTAATACATATTTTATGAAAAAGAGGATAAATAAATATACAAGGTATGATATAGCACGTAAGGAAAGTAGTTTGTTAGATTATGTATTGGTGGATAAAAGGTTGATGGATAGGCTTCAGGATGTACATGTTTATAGAGGGGCAATGGATATATCGGATCATTATTTAGTTGTAGCTACAGTTAGAGTAAAAGGTAGATGGGACAAAAAGAAAATGGCAACAGCAAGTAAGAGAGAGGTAAAAGTGTATAAACTAAGGGAGGAGGAAGTTAGGGTGAGATATAAGCAACTATTGGCAGAAAGGTGGGCTAGTGCAAGTATGAGTAGTGGGGGGTTTGAAGAGAGTTGGGATAGTTTTAAAAATGCAGTATTAGAATGTGGGGCAGAAGTTTGTGGCTATAGGAGGGTGGGTGCAGGAGGAAAGCAGAGTGAGTAGTGGAATGAAGAAGTAAAGGGTGTGATAAAAGAGAAAAAGGTAGCTTATGAGAGGTTTTTACAAAACAGAAGTGTTAATAGAAGAGCAGAGTACAGTAGTACCTCGAGTTACGATATTTTTTCGTTCGAGAATGCTGTTCAAGTGCCATTACCAAACGAATTTATCCCCTTAAGAAATATTGTAAAATAGACTAGTCCTTTTAGACCCCCCAAAAATACACTTACAAAAGCATTTAAAAAAATAAACTTACATAAAAGGGCGATTTTGGGGACCATCGTAACTCGAGGTACCACTGTATATGGAGAGTAAAAGAAAGGTGAAGAGAGTGGTGAGAGAGTGCAAAAGAAGAGCAGATGAAAGAATCGGAGAGGCTCTGTCAAGAAATTTTGCTGAAAACAAGAAAAAATTTTGGAGTGAGATAAACAAGGTAAGAAAGCCTAGGGAACGAATGGATTTGTCATTTAAAAACAGAGTAGGGGAGTTAGTAGATGGGGAGCTGTAGGTATTGGGTAGATGGCGGGTGTTACGGCCCCTATCTAACAATGAGTTAGGTAGTTACCCTGCCGGCCGGCAGTCAATGGGTTACATCATCAGACCCGATGTTTGACTGCCCAGCCGGCTTGACTGACAGTGTCAACGAGACTCTCCCCTATACTACACTGGAGAGTTCACTAGCTCCCTGATACACCTAGGGAGTGTCAACAAGACTCTCCCACATATAACATCGGAGAGTTCAAGACTCGCATACACTACTGGAGTTCGCCAGGCAGACCTGCTTGAGAGTTGCAGACTCTCGCAGTGTGGTGCTGGTGACAGGCCTACAGTGCTCCAGTGCAGAGAGAACTGGAAGTTCTATCCTCTCTAGACTGTGTTACTTGAAAGCAACTCTGTACTTGTGATGTTTGCAAGGCCAAGTACAGTGGTACCCCGACTTACGATGGTCCCCAAACACACCCTTTTATGTAAGTTGATTTTTTTAAATGCTTTTGTAAGTGTAATTTTGGGGGTCTAAAAGGACTAGTCTATTTTACATCATTTCTTATGGAGATAAATTCGTTTGGTAATGGCACTTGAACAGCATTCTGGAATGAAAAAATATCGTAAATCGGGGTACCACTGTACAATGATGGTGTTCTCTTCCTGCTTGATATGAGGACACTGTAATGAGGAGAGCGGCAAGTCTGGTCACCAGAATTACCTACTGGCTTTCAATGTACCTACGACTATGTACCTGAAATTATGTACCTGGTGTGTCTTGTGTGACACTATGTTATGGTGTCTTGTGTGACACTGGTTGCGTGTCTTGTGTGACACTGGTTGTGTATCTTGTGTGACACTGGTAATACCCGGAGTGTCAAGGTATTTAGTGGTGTAGTCAGAGAGTTTGTGACGGTGGCACGACACTGGTTGAGTCGTGTATTTGGTGTGTGTCAAGACGCGGTGCACAGGATTGTTTACTAGAGAATGGTTCATGATACAGGGGGCGTGCCATGTGGCACTGAGAAGGTGTCATGTGACACAGTGAAGGTGTCTTATGGCACAGAGTGAACGGGTGTCGTGGAACCCCGTGGGTGTGCCATAAGACAGAGACAAGGGTGTCCGAGGACACGGTAGTGAAGGCGTATCATGACAAGGTGTGGTAGTGTCCTGCGTGACACTTGAAGTTGGCAGCGACTTGATAAGCACTAAGTATACGATTTGCTTGTGATATTTTATTGTACTAAGATTTTGTGTATATAAATATGTTTTTACACAAATTATAAAGATTATGATTTTATTCAGATTATATGTTTTTATATTAATAATAATATATACAGTCATACATTGGTTAACGACGATGTCAGATAACGATAATTTCGGTTAACGATATTTTTGACGTAAAAAAAATGATTGCGGTTAACGATGTTTGCTTCGGTTTACGATATTCGTCCCGGACGCGTCTGCGTGGCGCCCAGCTGTGCGGGCACTCCAGGGAGCGTCAGTGTGCTATTGTTTACAAGTGAGCGACCACCACCAACGCATTCATACCAGTATATTGTCATTATTCCACTATTTTTAGTGCTTGCAACTGCTAAATAAGCTACCATGGGTCCAAAGAAAGCTCCTAGTGCCAGCCCTGTGATAAAGAGTGTAGCATTCATGCAGGGAGTGTCGCATTCATGCAGGGAGTGTAGCATTCATGCAGTTAGTGTAGCATTCATGCAGGGAGTGTAGCAGGCATGCAGAGAGTGTAGCATTCATGCAGGGAGTGTAGCATTCATGCAGGGAGTGTAGCATTCATGCAGGGAGTGTAGCATTCATGCAGGGAGTGTAGCAGGCATGCAGAGAGTGTAGCAGGCATGCAGGGAGTGTAGCAGACATGCAGGGAGTGTAGCAATCATGCAGGGAGTGTAGCATTCATGCAGGGAGTGTAGCATTCATGCAGGGAGTGTAGCATTCATGCAGGGGGTGTAGCAATCATGCAGGGAGTGTAGCATTCATGCAGGGAGTGTAGCAATCATGCAGGGAGTGTAGCATTCATGCAGGGAGTGTAGCATTCATGCAGGGAGTGTAGCAGGCATGCAGGGAGTGTAGCATTCATGCAGGGAGTGTAGCAGGCATGCAGGGAGTGTAGCATTCATGCAGGGAGTGTAGCAGGCATGCAGGGAGTGTAGCATTCATGCAGGGAGTGTAGCAATCATGCAGGGAGTGTAGCATTCATGCAGGGAGTGTAGCATTCATGCAGGGAGTGTAGCATTCATGCAGGGAGTGTAGCAGGCATGCAGGAGTGTAGCATTCATGCAGGGAGTGTAGCAGGCATGCAGGGAGTGTAGCAGGCATGCAGGGAGTGTAGCATTCATGCAGGGAGTGTAGCATTCATGCAGGGAGTGTGGCATTAAAAGAAAAAGGCCAGTAACCCCAGAAAAGAACTTGGTACCTGCAGTGTTAATGGAAGGGGATTCCCCTTCCAAACACTAGCATACTACTCCACCTTCTCCCTCCTCCTGTCCTCCACACATCAACAACTCTTCAATAAATGTAAGTGACATGTTATTGTACAATATTTATATGTGTATTTATTTATTGTTCATTAAATTGTGTATTATTTAATGTCAAAAAGTTCTAAAAAATATTTTATTTAACTACTTTTGAAAGTCTTGGACGGATTAATTTTATTTCCATTACAGTGGTACCCCGACTTACGATGGTCCCCAAACACACCCTTTTATGTAAGTTGATTTTTTTAAATGCTTTTGTAAGTGTAATTTTGGGGGTCTAAAAGGACTAGTCTATTTTACATCATTTCTTATGGAGATAAATTCGTTTGGTAATGGCACTTGAACAGCATTCTGGAATGAAAAAATATCGTAAGTCGGGGTACCACTGTATTTCTTATGGGGAAAATTGATTCGGTTAACGATTGTTTCGGTTAAAGATATGCCCTCTCTGACGGATTAATATCGTTAACCGAGGTATGACTGTATATATAATAAATATCTGAAATATGAGATTTTATTGTTATCCCAAACAGTCTCTTTATTACAAAATTGTTTTTTTTGTAATATGAGTGGCCTGTCCGGGAGAATATTGTTTGTCCGGGAAATGACTGTTTGGGATAAATTTTATATTACGTAGTACCTGAATCTTTGTGTGTCGGTCATTTTGTAGTGGGGGTGTTACGGCCCCTATCTAACAATGAGTTAGGTAGTTACCCTGCCGGCCGGCAGTCAATGGGTTACGTCATCAGACCCGATATTTGACTGCCGAGCCGGCTTGACTGACAGTGTCAACGAGACTCTTCCCTATACAACACTGGAGAGTTCACCAGCTCCCTGATACACCTAGGGAGTGTCAACCAGACTCTCCCACATATAACATCGGAGAGTTCAAGACTCGCTTGAGTTGCAGACTCTCGCAGTGTGGTGCTGGTGACAGGCCTACAGTGCTCCAGTGCAGAGAGAACTGGAAGTTCTATCCTCTCTAGACCGTGTTACTCGAAAGCAACTCTGTACTTGTGATGTTTGCAAGGCCAAGTACAGTGATGGTGTTCTCTTCCTGCTTGATATGAGGACACTGTAATGAGGAAAGCTGCAAGTCTGGTCACCAGAATTACCTACTGGCTTTCAATGTACCTGCGACTATGTACAGTGGACCCCCGAGTTTTGTAAAAACTTCACTCCTGAAGTCTGCTCAAGCGCCATTACCGAACGAATTTACTCCCTTAAGGAAAAATGTCACGTAGGTTAGTCTATTTCAGACCCCCAAAAATACACTTCCACAAGCACTTACAATATTATACTTACATAATTGTACGATTTCCGGGGTTTACGAAACTCGGGGGTCCACTGTACCTGAAATTATGTACCTGGTGTGTCTTGTGTGACACTATGTTATGGTGTCTTGTGTGACACTGGTTGTGTGTCTTGTGTGACACTGGTTGTGTGTCTTGTGTGACACTGGTTGTGTGTCTTGTGTGACACTGGTAATGTTACCCGGAGTGTCAAGGTATTTAGTGGTGTAGTCAGAGAGTTTGTGACGGTGGCACGACACAGGTTGAGTCGTGTATTTGGTGTGTGTCAAGACGCGGTGCACAGGATTGTTTACTAGAGAATGGTTCATGATACAGGGGGCGTGCCATGTGGCACTGAGAAGGTGTCGTGTGACACAGTGAAGGTGTCTTATGGCACAGAGTGAACGGGTGTCGTGGAACCCCGTGGGTGTGCCATAAGACAGAGACAAGGGTGTCCGAGGACACGGTACTGAAAGCGTATCATGACAAGGTGTGGTAGTGTCCTGCGTGACACTTGAAGTTGGCAGCGACTTGATAAGCACTAAGTTGGTAGACAGCAACCACCCAGGGAGGTACTACCGTCCTGCCAGGTGACTGTGAAACAGAAACCTGAAACTGTTTTACATGATGGTAGGATTGCTGGTGTCTTTTTTCTGTCTCATAAACACGCTGGATAACAGGTATATCTAGCTACTTCTACTTACACTTTAGGTCACACTACACTGGCATACACATGCATATATATACATACACACATCTAGGTTTTTCTTCTTTTTCTTAATAGCTCTTGTTCTTTTTATTTTCTCTATTGTCCATGGGGAAGTGGAAAAGAATCTTTCCTCCGTAAGCCATGCGTGTCGTATGAGGCGACTAAGATGCCGGGAGCAATGGGCTAGTAACCCCTTCTCCTGTACAAATCTACTAAAAACGAGAAGAAGAAAAACTTTATAAAATTGGGTTGTCTGAATGTGCGTGGATGTAGTGCGGATGATAAGAAAGAGATGATTGCCGATGTTATGAATGAAAAGAAGTTGGATGTCCTGGCCCTAAAGCGAAACAAAGCTGAAGGGGGTAGGCGAGTTTCAGTGGGGAGAAATAAATGGGATTAAGTCAGGAGTATCTGAGAGAGTTAGAGCTAAGGAAGGGTAGCAATAATGTTGAAGGATCAGTTATGGAAGGAAAAGAGGGAATATAAATGTGTAAATTCAAGGATTATGTGGATTAAAATAAGGGTCGGATGCGAAAAGTGGGTCATAATAAGCGTGTATGCACCTGGAGAAGAGAGGAGTGTAGAGGAGAGAGAGAATTTTGGGAGATGTTAAGCGAATGTATAGGAACTTTTGAACCAAATGAGAGAGTAATTGTGGTAGGGGACCTAAATGCTAAAGTGGGAGAAACATGCAGAGAGGGTGTAGTAGGTAAGTTTGGGGTGCCAGGTGTAAATGATAATGGGAGCCCTTTGATTGAACTTTGTATAGAAAGGGTTTAGTTATAGGTAATACATATTTTAAGAAAAAGAGGATAAATAAGTATACAAGATATGATGTAGGGCGTAATGACAGTAGTTTGTTGGACTATGTATTGGTAGATAAAAGACTGTTGAGTAGACTTCAGGATGTACATGTTTATAGAGGGGCTACAGATATATCAGATCACTTTTTAGTTATAGCTACAGTGGGAGTAAAAGGTAGATGGGATACAAGGAAAATAGAATCAGTAAGTAAAAGAGAGGTGAAGGTTTATAAACTAAAAGAGGAGGCAGTTAGGGTAAGATATAAACAACTATTGGAGGATAGATGGGCTAGTGAGAGTGTAGGCAATGGGGTCGAAAATGTATGGGGTAGATTTAAAAATGTAGTGTTAGAGTGTTCAGCAGAAGTTTGTGGTTACAGGCGAGTGGGTGGGAGGGAAGAGGAGCGATTGGTGGAATGATGATGTAAAGAGAGTAGTAAGGAGAAAAAGTTAGCATATGAGAGGTTTTTACAAAGTAGAAGTGATGCAAGGAGGGAAGAGTATATGGAGAGAAAAAGAGAGGTTAAAAGAGTGGTGAAGCAATGTAAAAAGAGAGCAGATGAGAGAGTGGGTGAGATGTTATCAGCAAATTTTGTTGAAAATAAGAAAAAGTTTTGGAATGAGATTAATAAGTTGAGGAAGCCTAGAGAACAAATGGATTTGACAGTTAAAAATAGAGAGGAGAGTTATTAAATGGAGAGTTAGAGGTATCGGGAAGATGGAGAGAATATTTTGAGGATTTGTTAAATGTTGATGAAGACAGGGAAGCTGTGATTTCGTGTGTAGGGCAAGGAGGAATAACATCTTGTAGGAGTGTGGAAGAGCCAGTTGTGGGTGTAGGGAAGTTCGTGAGGCAGTGGGTAGAATGAAAGGGGTAAGGCAGCTGGATTGATGGGATAAAGATAGAAATGTTAAAAGCAGGTGGGGATATAATTTTGGAGTGGTTGGTGCTATTATTTAATAAATGTATGGAAGAGGGGAAGGTACCTAGGGATTGGCAGAGAGCGTGTATTGTTCCTTTGTATAAAGGCAAAGGGGACAAAAGAGAGTGCAAAAATTATAGGGGAATAAGTCTGTTGAGTGTACCTGGTAAAGTGTATGGTAGAGTTATTATTGAAAGAATTAAGAGTAAAACAGAAAGCAGGATAGCAGATGAACAAGGGGGCTTTAGGAAAGGTAGGGGGTGTGTAGACCAAGTGTTTACAGTGAAACATATACAGTGGTACCTGACTTACGATATTTTTTCATTCCAGAATGCTGTTCAAGTGCCATTACCAGACGAATTTATCTCCTTAAGAAATGATGTAAAATAGACTAGTCCATTTAGACCCCCAAAATTACACTTACAAAAGCATTTAAAAAAATAAACTTACATAAAAGGGTGTGTTTGGGGACCATCGTAAGTCGAGGTACCACTGTAGGTGAACAGTATTTGGATAAGGGTAAAGAGGTTTTTGTGGCATTTATGGATTTGGAAAAGGCGTATGATAGGGTAGATAGGGGGGCAATGTGGCAGATGTTGCAGGTGTATGGAATAGGAGGAAGGTTACTGAAAGCAGTGAAGAGTTTTTATGAGGATAGTGAGGCTCAGGTTAGAGTGTGTAGGAGGGAAGGCACTATTTCCCAGTAAAAGTGGGCCTTAGACAAGGATGTGTGATGTCACCGTGGTTGTTCAATATATTTATAGATGACAAGAGGTGTTGGGCTAAAAGATAAAGAACAAATACAAAGTGGGAGTTGTCACAGTTGTTTTTGCTGATGACACTGTGCTTTTGGGAGATTCTGAAGAGAAGCTGCAGAGGTTGGTGGATGAATTTGGTAGGGTGTGTAAAAGAAGAAAATTGAAAGTGAATATAGGAAAGAGTAAGGTGATGAGGAAAAAAAAAAAGAATAGGTGACAAAATTTTTGGGATATCAGATTGGAGGGGAGAGAGATGGAGGAGGTGAATGTATTCAGATATTTGGGAGGGGAATGGGCGGATGGGCCCTATAAAGGATGGGGGTAAATTTTAAAATTTTTGAGGGGGGAAAAGGGTGAGTGGAGTTTTTTGGAGTCTGTGGAGAAAAAGAACCTTGTCCAGGGGGGGGTAAAGAAATTTTGGGGAATAGTTATCCCAACGCTTTTTATGGGTGGAAGCATGGGTGATGAATTTTTGAAGGGAAAGGCTGGAGGGAAGTGGAGATGTCACCCCCAAGGTCAATGTGTGGTGGGGAATATTGCGAAAAGGGAAAAGTTTGGAAATTAGGAGGGGGGGGGATTCCCAAAAAGGGGTTGTCCAGGGGGCGAGGGGGGGTTGTTGGGGTGGGGACATTGGGAGAAAGGGAAACAAAGACAGGGTTTTTTAAAGTGAAAAACCCGTAGGGGGGGGAAGGGGGGGGGGTTTGGGGCCTAGGAAAGGTTGGAGGGGGGGGGTAAAAATTTTTTTGGGGGGGGCTTGGACCCGGCTGGGGGCGTATTTTTTGGGAAGGGAAAGGGAAAGGCTTTTTTTTTAATATTTGGGCGTCTGTTGGAGTGTAAAGAAAAAAAAATTTTTTATGAAGGTTTGGGGAAACCCCGGGCAGGCCGGACTTGATTTCCCGGGAAAAAGGGGAAGTACAGTCCCGGGGCATTTTTAAAGGGGGGGGTGTTAATGTTGCAGTTTTAAAAAACTGTATGAAAAGCCCCCTTCTGGAAAAAACAGTGAGGGAGTGAATGGTGATGATGAAATTTTTTTTTTTGGGCCCCCCCCGCCTTGGGGGGAATGGGCCCGGTGTGTTAAAAAAAAAAAAAAATTTTTGACTAAAAATTTTGTGTTTTATAAATATTTTTTTCACAAATTAAAAAGATTTGATTTTTTTCCCAGATTATATTTTTTTATATTAATAATAAATATAAAATATATATAATAAATATCTGAAATATGAGTTTTTTTGTTATCCCAAACAGGGTTCTTCATTCAAAATTGTTTTTTTTTTTTAATAGCGGGGGAAAATTTTTTAGGGAAATTTTAAATTCGATGGAAAAAAAAAAGGGGGGGAATTTTGGCTGGGCCCGGGGGGGACAACATTGTTTAAGGGGGAAGAAGAGCAGGATGAGTGTGGGGGGGCGGAAAGACGTAGAATGAAAAAGGGGAAAAAAATGGGGAAAAAACGGGGTCAAGGGGGGAAATGTTAAAAGCAAGGGGGGGGAAAAATGTTGGGGTGGGTTTGGGTTTTGTGTTTAATAAATGTATGAAAAGGGGGAAGGGGGTAGGGGTTTTTGGGGGGGGAGATTTTAAGGTTTTTTAAATAAAGGGAAGGGGGGGAAAAAAAAGTGTAAAATTATAGGGGGAAAAAGTTTTAAAAGAGATACCAGGTAAAATGTATGGCAGGGTTATTATTGAAAAAATTTGAGGTAAGGGGCAGAGAGGGAAGGTTGCAGATGAAAAAAAGGAGGCTTTTAAAAGGGGGGGTTTTGGGGGGGTCAAGTGTTTACAAAACAAAATGTGAACAGTATTTAGATAAAAGGGGAAGCCCTTGCATTTTTTGAATTTAGAAAAAAGGGGGAAAGATGGGGGTGGATAGGGGGGCAATGTGGCAAATGTTGAATGTATGGGAAAATAGTAAATTACTGAATGTAAAAGTTTTTTGGGGGGTAGTGGGGGCCCCGGTTAGGGTGGGGGGAGAGGGGGATTACTTTCCCGGGGGGAAAAAGGTCTTAGACAGGGGGTTTTGTCACCATGGTTGTTTAATATTTTTAGATTGGGGGGTTTTAAAAAAATAAATGCTAGGGGGTTGGGGGGAGGGGGGGATTAAATTTTGGGGGAAATTTAAAAGCAAAAAGGGGGTTGGCCCGTTACTTTTTTCTGATGATAATTTTTCTTATGGGAATTCTAAAGAAAAAGGGGTTAAAAAGGGGGGGTGGATGAGTTTGGGAGGGGGTTAAAAGTAGAAAGTTGAAAGTGAACATAGATAAGAGTAAGGGGGGTGAGGGTATCAAACATTTTTAAAAAAAAAAAAATTGGGTATCACACTGGGAGAGGGTTAAGGAAGAAGTAAATGTTTTCAGATATTTGGGAGTTGGCGGTCAGCGGAGGGGGTTTTTTAAGGAGGCAAAGAAGGGGAAAGTACGAAAGTATAGTGGTACCAAGACCTTTTATGGGTGTGAAGCATGGGTTGCAAATGCTGCAGCGAGGAGGCGGCTGGAGGCAGTGGAGATGTCCTGTCTAAGATCAAGGGGTGGTGTAAATATTATGCAGAAAATTTTGGGAAAGGAAATTAGGGGAAGGTGTGGAGTTACTAAAAGATTTGTCAGAGGGCTGAAGAGGGGGTTGAGGTGGTTTGGTCATTTAGAGAGAATGGATCAAAGTAGAAGACTTGGAGAGCGGGATAAATCTGTAGGGGAAGGAAGGTGGGGGAGGGGTCGTCCCCCCAAAAAAGGGTTTGGGGGGAGGGGGAAAGGAGGTTTTGTGGGCGAGGGGCTTGGACTTCCGGGAAGCATTTTGAGCGTGTTAGATAGGAGGAATGGAGACGAATGGTTTTTGGGACCTGACGAGCGTTGGAGGTGACCCGGGGAACATTTTTTTGAAGGGATTCAGGGAAACCAGTTAATTGGGTTTAGTTGGACCCCGGGGTCCTGGGAAAAGGAAGTACAATGCCCGCACTTTAAAGGAGGGGTCTGGGATAGTGACAGCTGGGAGGGGCTATTCTCAGCTGTCGTATCTGAGCGCCCCCTGCAAAGACAAAGGGTTATGTATGAGTGTGGTGAAAGTGTTAAAAGATGATGAAAATATTTTCTTTTTTTGGGGGTTTTCTTTTTGGGGCACCCTGCCTCAGTGGGGACGGCCGACTTGTTGAAAAAAATGGAGCTTTCGCTAGTCGGGGGTTTCCCCTGTATTATGTGTTTTGTGTATGTAAAAATATAGTTAATTTTTAACCCTTCAGGGTTTTTTGGGCGTACTAGAAGGTTACGACAGGGCATTTGACTACTGGGGCGCCCCCCTAGGGCCCCCAAAACAAGCAGAAACAGGCTTGGGGAAAGGGCCCAGATATGGGGAATGGGTTTTGGGGTCAGTGTGCGCAGTATAAAAACCTGCAGCACACAGTGCATAATGAGGAAAAAAAATCCGACCGTGTTTTTTTATTTGAAACAGCGACTTTGCAGTCTATTTTCGATGGATTTATGATTGTATTCCCTTTATTTTTTGGGCTCATTTGATAAATAGAAGATATGTTATAGAAATAGAGAAATTTTTTTGGTTTCATGATGGTAAGTACCTTGAAATTGAGCGCAAAGTAGCGAAAATGTTCGATTTTGATGATGTTCACGAAAATAAACAAATCATGCTAAACGTCCAATACACATCAACTGGCGAGTCTAATATTCTTTCACAAGTGCGCTCATATTATTTTTACCGTTTTTACAATGATGCAGTAGATACATAACAGAAAAATCTTCATTTTTTTTTGAGAATAAAAATTCAAAAAAGGAAAGCAAAAGTAATGTAAGAGATGCCCGGGGACGTACCAATGAACAGATAAAATGTTATTTTTTTAAGGGGAAACTGTCTTGTTTATTCTGGACCCTATTTTTAATTTGGCATCTTTTTAAATTTGTGTGAAAATTTTTAAATTGCCAATTTCGACGATTTTTTTGGGTAGTTAAAACGGTAAATTGGCAGTTTTTTTTTGTACTCAATCGGGTAGAACAAATGGGAATTTTTGCGAAAAAGCTTTAATTTTTTAGACTGGGCACATTGAATTGGTCAAAATAGGGGTCAAAGTTGGCAAAAATTTTTGGGTGCGTAAATATCGTCGATACCGATAACTTTGCGAGAGCATAATTCCTTTTAAAAATTTATACTTTTTGGTGTCGTTATGATCGAAAAAAATTCTCTATCATTTCATGAGAAAAAAAAAATTTTTTTTTCCCCCAAAATTTTTCGACCCTGAGAATGAGTTTAAAAAATCGGGGTCTCGACCCCGAAAGGGTTAAAAAAGTATTTTTGTGAATATTTTTTGGGGGCTGAAACGGGGTTAATTATATTTACATTATTTCATAAAAAAGGTTCAGAAATCGGTTAGTTCAATTTTAGGCCTAGCCTTGGAACGGATTAGGCCGATATCCCAAAAAATTATTATTATTATTGTTTTCCTTATGAAACAAAAGTACGTAGTGATCTACTAGAGGTTTTCCTTTTTCAAAAAAACTAGTTTTTTGTTATAATAAAAACATGGGAAAGTATGGTCAGGGGGCAGGAATAACCGCTGTGGTTCCCCATACATACCAAACAACAATGGCCGTTGGGATCCGCCCTTTCCCCTAACACTACTCAATGGAAAAAATTTACCCCTTTATTTTATATATTTAATGTTATTAACCCATTTAGGGGTTTGGGGCCGACTCAATTTGGGGCGCCCGGGTTTGGGGCCTTAATATACGTGACCTGATGATGTAACGAAAGACAATGCTATTCAATCTCACTTAAAAAAGCAATCTGGAGATGGAAAAAAAAAGGGGGTGATGCCCAAATAGTGACACATTACCAGCAAAACCTGGTAGAAGCACTGATGTCCATACAGGGGGGTTTGATAGGGGGGAAACAGATAAAAAAGCACCCAGCAAACGTAGCTACAATGAACCCGGAAAAAGGGAAATCCAATCTTTAAATACTATGCCTTGGGTATCTGCAAAACCAGTATATCTGGGTAAAACAGGGGGGGCATTTTTGACCACCCCAAAAATCCCCACCCACATGGAACGGGGAGAGTAAAAACCCTTCCCTGTAACTTATTTCCCCCAGAAATGTGCCCTTATCAATCCATGAAAAAAAAATGCTACAAAACAACCCCCAGGCACATCTCTAAAGGAAAAAAAAGAAGACACAGACCAGCTGACTATGGGAAACAAAGGGGAGCCACAATCCCCCCAGGGATGGATTTTTTAGGGCCAGGAGGGAAAACAGACTGGCAAGAAATGATTAATAATCCTACACCAACTGAAAAACACTTCTGGAGAAAGGGGCCCAAAAAATTGGCCCTTTGGCACCCCCAGGAAAACCCAAAATATTAGACCCAAACAAATAAAAACCCCCTAAATTCCCCAGTATAACAACATTTGTCTTTCAAACATACAGGGCCCTTGACCCAAAAACAACAAAATTCCTTACATAAAGGGGAAAGGCTCAGGGAAAGTAAGTGTTTCAGCATTCACGGGACACCCACATAAAGGATCATTATGATAGGAAATATGGATCCCGGGTTAAACGGGCCCAAAAAAGGAGAATTTGGCCTGTACGTCAAGTGCTCATTTTTTCAGAACTACAAAAAACCCCCCAAATGATGAAATTGAAATTTTTGGGAGTAAAGATTGAAAACCAAAACCTTGTCATTGTGGTGGTATCAACCCCCAGATGCAACTTCCCAGCAATTCCAGGAGCAGCTTTTGAAAATTGCCCCTGTCTGGAAAATCCCCCAACTCCTGCCCCAAACACCCTTACTACTAAAAATTTTTCCTTGAGACACCTAAAATGGAGGAGTATAGCAAACAATTTTTTAGCAGAGAAAAACCCCGGGGGAGGAAAGCGCAGATGAAAATTCACACACCATGAACTATTAAATCTCTGCCCCAAATTCCCCTTAACCCAGCAAATATTAGAGCCTAAAAGACTGAAAATATGCTGGACCTCGTCTTCATAACAATGCGATCGATATTTATAACCGTATAAAAAAGACAATACACTCAGATCACAACATAATAAAAGGTACAGACTTTATACGGGCTCCTGACCAGAAAAATGTGATCACCCCAGAAGGTCTCTTCAAAAAAATTCAATTTTAATAACAAAAACATACAATGGGATCAAGTCACCCATGTCCTAAATGACACAAGCTGGGAAGATATCCTAAAAAACACAGACCCGGTTTTGCCTAGAAAAAATGAACTCTGTGGTTCTTGAGATCTGCTCAAGACACATTCCATTAAGAAAATGAAAGAAAGATGAAAACTAGAAAGAAAGAGATGCTCCTTTATAGACAAGGCGAAGAGTCACAAGGCTGCTGAGACGGCCAATATATCTGAAATACGAAGAGAGGCACTGGTAAAGGTGCAAATATGGAATTTAAGCTGAAGGAATCTTACAGGAGAAAAGAATCTGGAAGAACTAAAAGCCCATAAAGGAAACTGAAAAAAAATAAAAATACTACTTCTCTTTCCAAATCAAAAGGAAATAACCACCCAGTGTTGGGCCCCTTCTTGGAAAAGGTGGAACATCCCAAATGCCCAACAAAAATGATGAATATTAAAGTCCCAATACAACTCAGTGTTCAGCTAGCCAAAAAACCGGACAAAGGGGTTAACAACCCCAAATTAATTCTTTATAAACAAAACCCAAAATTTGGTCACCCAAAAATCTCGGATATTATCCTATCTTCACAAGACTTTGAAAAGTCAAAAAATAACCCCCCCATGAACTTTTTGGGGCCCGGACTCATGGAATTTGTGTTCATCAAGAATTGCAAAACCCCCTATCGTGTGCCTTCAGCATTTTTGGAGAGGGAGCATGGAACAGGAGTCACCCCACCCCTAAAAAAACAGACGGGGGCCCCACTCTACATGGGGGGGAGTAAAAATTCCCAAAAAACTATCACCAATAGCACTAACACCCCCAATCATAAAAATCTTTGGGGAAAAGGTTCAAAGAAGCAAGATCGCCAACCACCTGCATACCCATCAATTACCAACACAGGGAAATTTGGCTTTGATTTAGTCTCCCCTCCCTGTCCCAGCTCGTGGACCACTATGACAAGGTCCTGGATGCTGTTGAGGATAAAAAAAAATACGAATTATTATCCAGATTTTTGGTTTTCCCAAAGTGTGACCTTTGGGTAACAGCACACAAAATGTGTGAAAAAGGAATAAAAAGGAAAAGTTGGTAGATGGACTATAATTTCCCTGACAAATAGAACAAAAAGGGAAGAAAACAGTGGCCCCCCAGTTATCGGCTGTTCCTGTTATGGCCCCTTTTTAAAGGGGGGTTTTTTCGGTTTCCGGTTATCATCCATTATTTGGGTGATTGGACATACCCCGCGTAGGGCCACTTGCACACCCAGTCTGGCTGTGTCTCTCGGTAGTGGGGAAGCTTATCCTCATTCATCCAAACTTTTCGCATTTTTTCCATTGTTTTGTGCAACTGTGAAAAAAGCCCCGGGGCCCCAAAAAAGTTCTTAGTAAAGTTCCTTTGGTAAAGAAAGTAAAAACCGAAAATTCAAGGCAGGCACGCATAGAGGCGGGGGTGTACAGGCATGCAGGGAGTGTAGCAGGCTGCGGGAGTGAAGCAGGCATGCAGGGAGGTAGCAGGCTCGGGGAGTGAAAGGGGCGGGGGGTTCCCCAGGGGGAGTGAAACAGGCTGCGGGGGTTTAGGGGCAGGGGGGGCGGTGCGGGGAGTGAAGCGGGCTCCAAGGGGAGTGTAGCGAGGGAGTGTAGCAGGCATGCGGGGAAATTACCCCAGGCATGCGGGGGAGTGTAGCAGGCATGCAGGGGTGGCAAGCATGCAGGGAGTGAAACAGGCATGCGGGGTTAGGCATGGGGGAAATGTTGGGGCTGCGGGGAAGTGTGGCAGGAGAGGGAGTGTGAGGCAGAGGGAGTGTAGCAGGCATGCGGGGAAAGTGTAGTAGGCATGCAGTGAGTGTAGCAGGCATGCGGGGATGTAGCAGGCATGCAGGGGAGTGGCAGGCATGCGGGGAGTCCCACGGTATGCGGGGGATGGCGGGTATGCGGGGGGGGTGTAGCGGTTGCGGGGGGAGTGGACGGGGGGGGAGGGCAGGGGGAGTGTAGGGCGGGAGTTTAGTGTAGGGCAGGGAGTTAGCAGGCGGGGGGGAGTGAAAGCAAAACGGGGGAGGGAGTGTTGCATTTTCCAAAATTTCCCTTATGGAAGGGGTTTCCCCTTCCCAAAACAATAACCTCTCTTCCCCCCTCTCCCTCTCTTTTCCACCCACCCAACATCAGTTTTTAAAAAGGGAAATTTCCCTTGAGTTCATTCATTTGTGCATTAAATCTATTTTTAAGGGCCCCCAAAAAAAAAAAAATTTAAAACTTCTGGGTTTCCCCGGGAAACGGTTAAATTTTGAATTTCCATTATTTCTTAGGGGAAAAGGGTTTTCCCGGTTTTCGTGTGTTTCATTTTTAGTTGACCCCTCAGGGCGGTTAAGCACAAAACGGAGGGTTGATTGTTCGGTGGACCCCCGATTTTGGGCCCCCGGTCTGAGTATCGGAAAAATTGGGGTTTTGTTGGCTTTTTTCGGCCCAATTTTCCCCCCCCAAACCTGTCATTCCCCCCGACCCTCGGCCCGGGTTTAAGACCTGCCCCTTGCGTGCCCCCCCAGCCGTCGTACCCCAAGTCTAGCGTTGTTCATTCAAACATTTCACAATAAATTTAATGTTTTTTATTCCCTGGTTTTAGAAAATTGCCTGTGAAATAAGTAAACAGGAGACACCTCGGGATTGGGGGTTTTGCGACAGTCAAAGTGTTAATCCCGAAATCCGGGGGCCACTGTATCTTCCCCAAAAATTTTAGCGGCTTTAAATCAAGCGGGAGAAAGCTGGTAGGCATTTTAAAAAAAATGCCCCCGTCCAATCATGTCAACTGGTGAATCTAATATTCTTTCAAAGTGCCGATATTATTTATCCCTTTTTTACAATAATGAAAAGTAAATCTTCTATTTTTTTTGTAATAAAAAATTCAAAAGTAAATAAAAGGGGGCCAAAACACTAATAACAGACAAAATCTTATTTTATAAAATCCATTTTTACTCGGAATCTTTTGAAATTTATTTTTTTTTTGTAAAATTCCCCAAAGTAAATTTTTGACCACTTTATTGGGTATTAAATTGGTAAATTGGGGTTTCTTGTATCCATCGATAGAATAAATGGGTTCAAAAAAAAGCTTGAGTTTGGTCGACGGGAACAATGGAATTGGCCAAAATAAACTAAAAGGGCGAAATCAAATTCGTATACAGTAGAACGTCTTTTAGCATGAGATTATGTTGCACGTTACCTATTGCACGATTTAAGATTTGCGAAAATTACACTTGACGTAAAATGATATTCCCGGGTTGGAGGAAGGAAAAAAATTTTGGGGATGGTTTTTACTGCCTAAAATCCTCATGCTTTTAGGAAAAGGGAAAAATTTTGTTTTTTCCTTCCGCAAACTAAGTTTTTAATCCGGGGCCAGGACAGTTTGCCCCCGCAACCACAATTAGGTAATACGTTCCATTATTATAATAGCAGCATATGTGTAAGAAACCCAGGGTAACCCAAGTCAGTCAATGGAAATCTTACTCTGACTTTTGGGTTATCTGGTTTCACACATATGCTGCTTTTTGTTCCGTCTGTATCTGTGTATACCTGAATAAACTTACTTACATTTTTGGGAAGGAAAAAAAAAACCCCTTCTCAAAGCAGTCTTGTTGGGTGTTTTGGGGGTTTCGGGGAAACGGCTGACTTACGGGGAAAGGCTGACTTATTGAATGACTTGACTTTTGGAAAAAAGGCGACTTATTGGGGGGCGACGGGCTTACTGGGAAAAAGGGCTTACGGGGGAAAGTTTGGGCCAAATTTATTTGGGAAAGGGGGCCCCGGCTTTTTGGGGGAAAAAGGCTGACTTAGGGAAGCCAAGGGCCCCTTATTGGGCCAACGGCCCCAAAACTGGGAAAGGCTGACTTACGGGGAAAGTTTTACGCTTATTGGAAGACTTTGGCTTATTTTGGGAATGACTTCCCAAACTTACTGAAAAACTTGATACTTACTGAAGGGTTTTACTGACTTACTGAAAAAGCCAAAACCCTTTTTGAATTGGCAAAGCTTATTTGGAAGGGCCTTGGGGACTTATTTAATCGCTGACCCCCTTGAAGGGCCCCTTGACTAAAACCTTACTGAATGGCTTCCCCCGCTTTTTAAAAAAAACCCCCATTTAAAAAAAAACGGGCCTAAAAACCTTTACCTGAATTTAAACTTGACTTTTGAAGGGCCCCTTTAAAAAATTTAAATGGTTTTGATTTTTGCTTAAAGGGGGGCACCCCCGTTAAATCAACTTCAGTTAAAAACTTCCACTATCCCTCGGGTTTTTAGGTCCCCAAAAATTCCACTCTCTTTTTTCCCCCCCCAAAAAAAGGGGCCCCCCTTTTAAAGGGGGAAATCCCTTTATTTTTATTACATTTTAGTTTAAAAGTAAAAAAACATAAAAACCCCGATAATGTTTTTTTAAATTTATTTTCCCTTTTTTTTTTAAGATCTTTTGGGTTTAAAAAAAATTTTTTGGTTTTTGGGGACTCCCCCGGAAACCCGAAACCCCTTTTTTTTCCCATTGTTCTTTTAATTTTTTAAAACGAAAAATCTAAAAGGTTTTTTTGGGGAAAGTAACTATCGTGCTAAATGACGTTCTACTGTATATGCCGAGATCACAAACCGCGGGGCGTTTTTTTCCCCAAAATTTTCCTAAAAATTTCTTTTGGTGTCATTACCATCGGGAAAAGATTCCTATCTTTTAAAAAAAAAATTTTTTTTTAAATTTTAAAAAATTTTTGGTTTTTTGAATGACTGTTTAAAAAAAGGGGGTTGCGACAGTAAAAGGGTTAACCCCTTTTAAAAGGCCCCCAAAAGTATTAAAATAAAATTTTTTTTTAAAATTAAATATACTTAAAATTTAAAAAGAAAACAATGAGACATGAAAAAAAAAAAAAATAACATGACATTTTTCCTTTATTGAAGAGTTGTTGATGTGGGGAAAAAGGGGGGGGGGGGGAAAAAGGATGGAAGAGTTGCTATTGTTTGGAAGGAAATCCCCCCCTTTTAAAAACTTCAGGTACCAAGTTTTTTTCCCCGGGGTTTCTTCCTTCTTTTTTTTTAATGCCACAAAGGCCCAAACAAAAAGTCACTGGTTTTTTGCCCCTAAAAAGTGTTGAGTTCTTTTTCCCGGGCCCCGAATGTTTGGAATTGTGCCGGGGGAAAAAAGGGGTGTTTGGGGACAGGAAAAAGATAGCCCTTTAAAAAAAAACCCCCAAAAATATAAACTTTTTGGGGTTATTTATCTACCCAAATTCTCTAATATGACTAATAAACAATTTTTTCCAAAAAAAAATTTTAAAAAATCTCTAGAAGGAATAAAATGTCATTACGAATGTGAGGACTGGTTTTTTTGTTTTTTGTTGTTGGGTGTAAAAGGGGCCTTTTAAAGATAACCCTTTAAAAAAAAGATGGCTGCCAGACACGGCGGTGTTGTCAGTCGCCCCATATAATTCCAACAACATTGGAGGAGTCAAGGTTTGTGTCGTCATTTTCTTGATTAATGGAACCCTTTCTTGCTACACTGTTAATGCTACACTTTATCGCTGGCTGCACTATGGCCTTTTTAACCCCGCTGTTTTAGTATCATAACATATCGTTGAATCACTGAATCACTTAAAAAGATATTCTCCCTCTCAGCCCTTTTTCCAAAGGGCTGGCATAAAAAAACTTTCTTTGGGCCCATGGTGGCTTATTTAGCAGTTGCAAACACTAAAAAAATGGAATAATGAAGAAATGTATCTTTTGAACCCTGGGGTGACTGTCCTGCTGGTAAACAATGGGACACTGACTCTGAATGGGTTGGGCCCCTCCCCGGGGCCGGGGGATGCGTCCGGGACCAATTACGATCTCCCCAACGAATTTACGATCACCGAACCAATATTTTTACAAAAAAAGTTACTAATCCGAATTTATGAAATCCATTTACTACGAACACCGGGGGGCCACTGTATTATGATTTCCGAATCTATTTTCCCCATAAGTTTTGGGAAATTTTTCCCCCAGGAGGGGGGTATCAGCCCCATCACCCCCTTCAGCCCTTTTGAACTGAGGGCCCCGCCCTTTCAGAACTGGGGGCCCAGCCCTTTTTAGAACTGAGGGGCCCAGCCCCTTTTCAGAACTGAGGGCCCAGCCCTTTCCCGAACGGGGGCCCCGCCTTTAAAGGGCAGATGGCCTTTTTTCTGGTCAACAGTTTAATTTGTAACACGTGTTGGGTTTTTTTCATTCCCTTTTGAAATAGCAGAGAATCTTTTTTTTGGAAGGGAATAAAACAAAAATCCGAAATTTTAAAAATTTGACAAAATTACAGTCTTTCAAATTTTTCTGTCAACCCAAAATTTATCCTTTGGTGATTTTCCCCTTTGATTTATTTTTTGGGCCCAAATTTCATTGTTCCCGTCAACCAAATTCTTAGCTATTTTTCTAGATCCTTCTATTATTCCAAAAAAGGGACAAAAACTGCCCAATAAACTACTTCAACTACCCATAAAGTGATCAGATATATGCGGTTTGGAATTTCAAATAAATTACAAAATATTCCATTTTCCAAAAAAAAGGGTCTAGAATAAACAATGCAGACATTCCTGGGACTAAAAAAACATTTCCTCTGTTCATCAGTTATGATTTCAGGCTTTACACATGAATTCCTTTTTGTTTTTTTATTCAAAAAAAAATTTTTAGTCATACCAAAAAACTTGAAGATTTACTGTTATGAAATATTGCAATAATTGTATAAATAATATCAGTGTGTTCATGAACAACTTTAAAAGACCTACCAGTTGATGTGTATTGGACACTGATATGATTTGTTTACTCTTAAACATTGGAAACATTTGAATATTTCTGTTACTTTGAGCTCAATTTAAAGATATTTCTGTTCCTAAAACCAATAAAAATATTCTCTATTTCTGTACTATGTCTTCCATTCTATCAAATGAGACAAAAAAAACCAAAAAATACAACAAAAAAAAAACATACAAAAATAAACCACAAACCCTTTGTTTTAACCCAAAAAACACGGCCATAGATTTTTTTCTAATTATGCACTGTGTGCTGCAGGATTTTTGTATGGTGCCCTAAACATAAAGACCCAAATTTACCGCTCATAGCTTATCTGAGTGAGCTGAACTCATGACGTAGTACTCGGCCCTGACCCCCCCAAAGTCGTAGAACTACGGCGGCCCCTAAAGGGGGTTTAAAAATTGTTTTTAAAAATACCCTTAAACATCCATTTATGACTGTGCTAGGTTCCGCCCAAACCCGGGTTCGTAAGTCAAAAAAGGGCCCAAGTCAAAATGCAGACAGTTGTTTATTTGCATCAAAACTTTTTATGCTGAAAACTTTCCAAAAACATTCATATGCATGAACAAAAAGTACAAAAAAACCCCAAGCTAAGCTGTAAACAGTACTGTCAAAAGTATGGTGGTCATAGGAGCAGGTCATAAGTAGGATGGTAGGTGTATTTTAAATTTGGAATCCTATTACCTGTAATAATAAGTAAAACAGTAGTCCTTAAAAAAAATTAAACTTGATAAAAGTGTTCATTAAAATTTCCCAAAATTTTTGTTGTTACACCCACTTAGAGACCGTATATATAAACAATCAATTAATTGTTGCCTTATTAGTCTTAAGATAAGCTAAGTTTGCCTGAAATGCTCTGCTACTAAGGAGCTTTCTGAATACCGCCTAAATGTCATTACCTCTGTACAAACATTGTATCATGTTGAAATAAATAATCTTAAATCTTTAATGCATAAAAAGACCAAAATCTGGAACTCTCTGCCTGGCGACTCTAAAATTGCTTTTCTGAAAAAACTTCCCAAAACTATTGTTAGGAGACCCTTAATAATTTTGATCTTGGCAAGAAAATACGTATGTCAAACAAAATTTTTTTTTTAAATCAAATTCTCTTGTTTTTTCCAGCCTTCCTTCAACTCTCATATATAATTAGAATCATATACCCCCAAAATTATATCTTCTTATTGTTTTTTTTATTGCGTTAATTTAAAGTCTAGTATTTGCTATGTTTCACCTGAGAAGCTGGGTTATTTACACCTTCACTGTACAGTAGACCCCGGAGTTCATTAGCGTCGGGTTCGTAAAAAAACGGAGTTCGGGTGTTTTTCGCAAAAAAATTGGTTCGGTGTTCGTGAATCCGCTCGGGTTCGTGTTCGTCCCAGACGCGTACGCATGGCCTGAGCGGGCCCCGGACTCCATTCAGCTCCCGTGTGCTATTGTTTACCAGCGGCGGCCGCCCCCGCATTCAAACCATATATTTTGTAATTAAATTCCCGGGGTTTTTAGTCTTTTTCAAAAAATAAATAAGCCATCATGGGCCCCAAAAACTCCCAGTGCCAGGCCTGTGGTAAATAATGTCAGAAATACGGGAGAACTGAAGAAGGAGATCATTCAAAAAGGACTGATGTGCAAGGCTTTATGGATGGGAAAATCACCCCTAACAAAACTGTTGGGTCGTCTTTTGGGAACTGTACAAAGCAAAGTGGTGTCCCAAAATTTTAGGGATGTTTTAAAAAAAAGCCCCGGGCACAGAGCTCCCTGGACAGATTTTCGGTTAGAGAGGGGTCCCGTGACTCTCAACCTGGTCCTAGTGGCATTAAAAGAAAAAAGGGCCCGTAACC
>WNWK01012824.1:0-12500 GCA_009830355.1 Cherax destructor
ACAGGTTCTCGACTGTGAACCCACCTCTCTCTACCTCACTTCCGTATTAAGCAACTTCATTGCCTTTTGTATTTCAGATTGATGGCTGGCTCAGATCCAGGCCGAGACTTGTTACTCAATTTTTTACTACCCTTTTTAGTGGTTTTGACGCTAACCTGTGCGAACTTGTCATAAGGCCCAAGTGTTGATTGTGTACCTCAATCCATCTGGTTCTCTGAACCATTATCTACACCTCATATCCTGTGGATGGTAGTAGCTAGTTTATTGTGTACCCTCATATCCTGTGGATGGTAGTGGCTAGTTTATTGTACCTCATATCCTGTGGATGGTAGTAGCTAGTTTATTGTGTTCCTCATATCCTGTGGATGGTAGTGGCTAGTTTATTGTGCACCTCATATCCTGTGGATGGTAGTGGCTAGTCTATTGTGTACTCATATCCATCCTGTGGATGGTAGTGGCTAGTTTATTGTGCACCACATATCTTGTGGATGGTAGTGGCTAGTTTATTGTGCACCACATATCTTGTGGATGGTAGTGGCTAGTTTATTGTGCACCACATATCTTGTGGATGGTAGTGGCTAGTTTATTGTGCACCACATATCCTGTGGATATTAGTGGCTAGTCTATTGTGCACCTCTATCCATCCTGTGGATGGTAGTGGCTAGTTTATTGTGTACCTCATATCCTGTGGATGGTAGTGGCTAGTTTATTGTGCACCTCATATCCTGTGGATGGTAGTGGCTAATTTATTGTGTACCTCATATCCTGTGGATGGTAGTGGCTAGTTTATTGTGCACCTCATATCCTGTGGATGGTAGTGGCTAGTTTATTGTGTACCTCATATCCTGTGGATGGTAGTGGCTAGTTTATTGTGTACCTCATATCCTGTGGATGGTAGTGGCTAGTTTATTGTGTACCTCATATCCTGTGGATGGTAGTGGCTAGTTTATTGTGTACCTCAAATCCTGTGGATGGTAGTGGCTAGTTTATTGTGCACCTCATATCCTGTGGATGGTAGTGGCTAGTTTATTGTGTACCTCAAATCCTGTGGATGGTAGTGGCTAGTTTATTGTGTACCTCATATCCATCCTGTGGATGGTAGTGGCTAGTTTATTGTGCACCTCATATCCTGTGGATATTAGTGGCTAGTTTATTGTGTACCCTCATATCCTGTGGATGGTAGTGGCTAGTTTATTGTGTACCCTCATATCCTGTGGATGGTAGTAGCTAGTTTATTGTGTACCCTCATATCCTGTGGATAGTAGTAGCTAGTTTATTGTGCACCTCATATCCTGTGGATGGTAGTAGCTAGTTTATTGTGTACCCTCATATCCTGTGGATGGTAGTGGCTAGTTTATTGTGTACTTCATATCCTGTGGATGGTAGTAGCTAGTTTATTGTGTTCCTCATATCCTGTGGATGGTAGTGGCTAGTTTATTGTGCACCTCATATCCTGTGGATGGTAGTGGCTAGTCTATTGTGCACCTCGTATCCATCCTGTGGATGGTAGTGGCTAGTTTATTGTGCACCTCATATCCTGTGGATGGTAGTGGCTAGTTTATTGTGTACCTCATATCCTGTGGATGGTAGTTGCTAGTTTATTGTGCACCTCATATCCTGTGGATGGTAGTGGCTAATTTATTGTGTACCTCATATCCTGTGGATATTAGTGGCTAGTCTATTGTGCACCTCATATCCATCCTGTGGATGGTAGTGGCTAGTTTATTGTGTACCTCATATCCTGTGGATGGTAGTGGCTAGTTTATTGTGCACCTCATATCCTGTGGATGGTAGTGGCTAATTTATTGTGTACCTCATTCTGTGGATGGTAGTGGCTAGTTTATTGTGCACCTCATATCCTGTGGATGGTAGTGGCTAGTTTATTGTGTACCTCATATCCTGTGGATGGTAGTGGCTAGTTTATTGTGTACCTCATATCCTGTGGATGGTAGTGGCTAGTTTATTGTGCACCTCATATCCTGTGGATGGTAGTAGCTAGTTTATGTGTACCCTCATATCCTGTGGATGGTAGTGGCTAGTTTATTTGTACCCTCATATCCTGTGGATGGTAGTGGCAAGTTTATTGTGTACCCTCATATCCTGTGGATGGTAGTGGCTAGTTTATTGTGCACCTCATATCCTGTGGATGGTAGTAGCTAGTTTATTGTGTACCTCATATCCTGTGGATGGTAGTGGCTAGTTTATTGTGTACCTCATATCCTGTGGATGGTAGTGGCTAGTTTATTGTGCACCTCTTATCCTGTGGATGGTAGTAGCTAGTTTATTGTGTACCTCATATCCTGTGGATGGTAGTAGCTAGTTTATTGTGTTCCTCATATCCTGTGGATGGTAGTGGCTAGTTTATTGTGCACCTCATATCCTGTGGATGGTAGTGGCTAGTTTATTGTGCACCTCATATCCATCCTGTGGATGGTAGTGGCTAGTTTATTGTGCACCTCATATCCATCCTGTGGATGGTAGTGGCTAGTTTATTGTGCACCTCATATTCTGTGGATGGTAGTGGCTAGTTTATTGTGCACCTCATATCCATCCTGTGGAGGATAGTGGCTAGTTTATTGTGCACCTCATATCCATCCTTGGAGGATAGTGGCTAGTTTATTGTGCCTCATATCCATCCTGTGGATGGTAGTGGCTAGTTTATTGTGCACCTCATATCCATCCTGTGGATGGTAGTGGCTAGTTTATTGTGTACCTTATATCCATCCTGTGGATGGTAGTGGCTAGTTTATTATTCCTGGTAAAGCTGTAGGATATTTGAATATCTCTCTCTCCCTCCACTCTCTCCCCCTCTCTATCCCCCTCTCTCTCCCCCTCTCTCTCCCCCTCTCTCCTCTCTCCTTCCCTCTCTTCCTCTCTCTCTTTCTCTAACTAACGTAATGTGTTTATTTAGGGGGAAACTCATCTATTTCTTCGCTCCACCTTTGACTCGGCACACATTTCTGCGCTCCTTTGTTTCCTTAACAGGAAGGAATAACAGGGAAGGTGCTACAGTAGATTAGGGAATAGCTGACAGGAAGGAAACAGTCGTGTTTGTCCAGGAGGAGGAGGAGGTGTCAGAATGGGAGACTGTGACGAGTGGGGTTCCACAAGGATCAGTACTGGGACCAGTGCTCTTTCCTGTGTGATAGACATGACAAGAGGACAACTCGTGTATCCCTTCATTTGATATAAAGTTAATGAGGAAAATAAAAATAGGTGAGGACATGGAAAAGCCTATAAACGGATCTGGACAGGCTGCGGGATTGGTCTGACAAGTGGCTGTTAGATTCCAACCCCTCCCCCAGGAAATGGTAGGTTACGATAACTGCAAAAGGAGTAGACCAGAGGAGGACAACCTCTGGGAGGAAAGGTGTGTATATGTGTGTACTCACCTATATGTGGCTGCAAGGGTCGATTCACTGCCCTGTGTATGTGTGTGCGCGTGTGCGCGCGCGCAAGTGTGCGTACCTTTGCGTAATATATGCAAAATAATTTTCAGACTAGCAGTAAATAGCTACAGATCCAAAACAGTAGAATAATTGTTCTCTAGGCCTTTCGCTCTAATATTGGTACTTCTTCAAGATCTTGCAGTGAAAAATGGTTATATTTTGGTAAAATATTAGCGGTCTACTGTCAAAACAATACACAAACAAGCAGATATGAGTTATATATAAATATATATATATATATATATATATATATATATATATATATATATATATATATATATATATATATATATATATATATATATATATATATATATATATATATATATATATATATATATATATATATAATATATATATATATATATATATATATATATATATATATACATATATATATATATATGCCGAATAAGTACAATTAGTCAATTAGCAAGAACTCATTTAAAATTAAGTCCTTTCTAAAATTTTCTCTTATATGTTTAAAGATATATTTTTTTTCATTTATGTTAATTTAAAAATTATTTTGTAGCAAAAGAACCTTAGAAAACTTACCTAACCTTATTATAACAAGCGCAATTTAATTTAGCCTAATCCAACTAAATATATTTTAGGCAAGTTTACAATAATTTAATAAACACAATGAAATATATTTTTTTCGTTAGGTTCAAAATAATTTTGCGAAATTGTTGCATAAACAAATTTTCGCTTTTCTTATATTTGGCAAGATGGCGTTGTTATTTAAGCCAATCAGCAATTCTTTCTTATATGTCGGGTTGGTGTGTATAAGTTCTGCCTATTCGAGCAACACGAGCAGGTATATAATTTTCAACAAGTCGGCCCGTCTCCACCGAGGCAGGGTGACCACCGAGGCAGGGTGACCACCGAGGCAGGGTGACCACCGAGGCAGGGTGACCACCGAGGCAGGGTGACCCAAAAGAAAGAAAATCCCCAAAAGAAAATACTTTCATCATCATTCAACATTTTCACCACACTCATACATAATCACTGTCTTTGCAGAGGAGCTCAGATACGACAGCTGAGAAAAGTCCCTCCCAGCTGTCACTATCTCACCCCTCCTTTAAAGTGCAGGCATTGTACTTCCCATTTCCAGGACTCAAGTCCAACTAAATCAATTAACTGGTTTCCCTGAATCCCTTCACACAATGTTACCCTGCTCACACTCCAACAGATCGTCAGGTCCCAAAACCATTCGTCTCCATTCACTCCTATCTAACACGCTCACACATGCTTGCTGGAAGTCCAAGCCCCTCGCCCACAATACCTCCTTTACCCTTCCCTCCAACTTTTTCTAGGACGACCCCTACCCCGCCTTCCTTCCCCTACAGATTTATACGCTCTCCCAAATCATTCTACTTTGATCCATTCTCTCTAAATGACCAAACCACCTCAACAACCCCTCTTCAGCCCTCTGACAAATACTTTTAGTAACTCCAAACCTTCTCCTAATTTCCACATTCAGAATTTTCTGCATAATATTTACACCACACATTGCCCTTAGACAGGACATCTCCACTGCCTCCAGCCTCCTCCTCGCTGCAGCATTTGCAACCCATGCTTCACACCCATATAAGAGTGTTGGTACCACTATACTTTCGTACATTCCCTTCTTTGCCTCCATGGATAACGTTTTTGTCTCCACAGATAGCTCAACGCACCACTCACCTTTTTCCTTCATCAATTCTATGGTTAACCTCATCCTTCATAAACCCATCCGCTGACACGTCAACTCCCAAATATCTGAAAACATTTACTTCTTCCATAATCCCTCTCTCCAATGTGATATCCAATTTTTCTTTATTTAAATCGTTTGATACCCTCATCACCTTACTCTTATCTATGTTCACTTTTAACTTTCTACCTTTACACACTCTCCCAAACTCGTCCACTAACCTTTGCAAGTTTTCTTTAGAATCTCCCATAAGCACAGTATCATCAGCAAAAAGTAACTGTGTCAACTCCCATTTGCATTTAATTCCCCATAATTTAATCCACCCCTCTCCCCAACACCCTAGCATTTACTTCTTTTACAACCCCATCTATATATATATTAAACAACCATGGTGACATTACACATCCCTGTCTAAGACCTACTTTTACCGGGAGTAATCTCCCTCTCTCCTACACACCTAACCTGAGCCTCACTATCCTCATAAAAACTCTTTACAGCCTTCAGTAACTTACTACCTATTCCATACACTTGCAACATTTGCCACATTGCTCCCTATCCACTCTATCATATGCCTTTTCTAAATCCATAAATGCAATAAAAACTTCTCTACCTTTATCTAAATACTGTTCACATATATGCTTCACTGTAAACACTTGATCTACACATCCCCTACCACTCTAAAGCCTCCTTGCTCATCTGCAATCCTACTCTCTGTCTTACCTCTAATTCTTTCAATAATAACCCTACCATACACTTTACCAGGTATACTCAGTAAACTTATTCCCTATAATTTTTACACTCTCTTTTATCCCCTTCCTTTATATAAAGGAACTATACATGCTCTCTGCCAATCCTAGGTACCTTCCTCTTTCATACATTTATTAAACAAAAATACCAACCACTCCAGCACTATATCCCCCTGCTTTTAACATTTCTGTCATGATTCCGTCAATTCCAGCTGCTTTACCCCCTTTCATTCTACGTAATGCCTCAGGCACCTCCCCCACACTCACATCCTGCTCTTCTTCACTCCTAAACGATGTTGTACCTCCCTGGCCAGTACATGAAATTACCGCCTCCCTTTTTTCATCGATATTTATAAGTTCCTCAAAATATTCCCGCCATCTACCCAATACCTCCAGCTCCCCATCTACTAACTCCCCTACTCTGTTTTTAACTGACAAATCCATTCGTTCCCTAGGCTTTCTTACCTTGTTTATCTCACTCCAAAATTTGTTCTTGTTTTCAGCAAAATTTCTTGACAGAGCCTCTCCCATTCTTTCATCCGCTCTTCTTTTGCACTCTCTCACCACTCTCTTCACCTTTCTTTTACTCTCCATATACTCTGCTCTTCTATTAACACTTCTGTTTTGTAAAAACACGTCGGCCGTTTCCCACCGAGGCGGGGTGGCCCAAAAGAAAAACGAAAGTTTCTCCTTTTACATTTAGTAATATATACAGGAGAAGGGGTTACTAGCCCCTTGCTCCCGGCATTTTAGTCGCCTCTTACGACACGCATGGCTTACGGAGGAAGAATTTTATTCCACTTCCCCATGGAGATAAGAGGAATAAGAACAAGAACTAGTAAGAAATTAGAAGAAAACCCAGAGGGGTGTGTATATATATGCTTGTACATGAATGTGTAGTGTGATCTAAGTGTACGTAGAAGTAACAAGACATGCCTGAAATCTTGCATGTTTATGAGACAGAAAAAAGACACCAGCAATCCTACCATCATGTAAAACAATTACAGGATTTCGTTTTACACTCACTTGGCAGGACGGTAGTACCTCCATGGGCGATTGCTGTCTACCAACCTACTACATATATATATATATATATATATATATATATATATATATATATATATATATATATATATATATATAATGTCGTGCCGATTAGGTAAAACTTGCGATTTTGGCTTAAATAGCAACGCTCTCCTTGCCATATAAGACAAGTGAAAATTTGTGTATGCAATAATTTCGCCAAAATCATTCTGAACATAACGAAAACAATATATTTAATTGTGTTTGTTTATTATTAAATTAATGTTAACGTATCTAAAATATATTTAGTTGGGTTAGGCTAAATTAAATTGCGCTTGTTGTAATAAGGTTAGGTAGGTTTTCAAAGTTTCTCTTGGTACAAAATTATAAATTCTTACATTAACATAAATGAAAAAAATATATCTTTAAACGTATAAGAAAATTTTAAAAGGACTTCATTTTAGATGAGTTCTTGCTAATTGACCAGTTTTACCTAATCGGCACGACATATATATATATATATATATATATATATATATATATATATATATATATATATATATATATATATATATATATATATATATATATATATATATATATATATAGTTTGAGTGAGGAGTCAATAAGTAATTTACATGTTCATTAAACTTGCTCACTGAGGTAACAAGGTTGAATCTTATATTTACAGTGAAACTCGTAGTTTATTGTTCGTGTCTGAGGCAGACTGGCTCCTCCACTACCCTGAGGCAGCCTGGCTCCTCCACTACCCTGAGGCAGTCTTGCTCCTCCACTACCCTGAGGCAGCCTGGCTCCTCCACTGCCCTGAGGCAGCCTGGCTCCTCCACTGCCCTGAGGCAGCCTGGCTCCTCCACTGCCCATGGCAGCCTGGCTCCTCCACTGCCCTGAGGCAGCCTGGCTCCTCCACTACCCTGAGGCAGCCTGGCTCTCCACTGCCCTGAGGCAGCCTGGCTCTCCACTCCCTGAGGCAGCCTGGCTCCTCCACTGCCCTGAGGAAGTCTGGCTCCTCCACTGCCCTGAGGCAGCCTGGCTCCTCCACTCCCTGAGGCAGTCTGGCTCCTCCACTACACTGAGGCAGCCTGGCTCCTCCACTCCCTGAGGCAGCCTGGCTCCTCCACTCCCTGAGGCAGTCTGGCTCCTTCACTGCCCTGAGGCAGTCTGGCTCCTCCACTACCCTGAGGCAGCCTGGCTCCTCCACTCCCTGAGGCAGCCTGGCTCCTCCACTGCCCTGAGGCAGCCTGGCTCCTCCACTCCCTGAGGCGCCTGGTCCTCCACTACCCTGAGGCATCTGGTCCTCCACTCCCTGAGGCAGCCTGGCTCCTCCACTGCCCTGAGGCAGCCTGGCTCCTCCACTACCCTGAGGCGCCTGGCTCCTCCACTGCCCTGAGGCAGCCTGGTCCTCCACTGCCCTGAGGCGCCTGGCTCCTCCACTGCCCTGAGGCAGCCTGACTCCTCCACTGCCCTGGGGCAGCCTGGCTCCTCCACTCCTTAGCAGCCTGGCTCTCCACTGCCCTGAGGCAGCCTGGCTCCATCCACTGCCCTGAGGCAGCCTGGCTCTCCACTCCCTGAGGCAGCCTGGCTCCTCCACTCCCTGAGGGCCTGAGCTCTCTCTGCCCTGGGCAGCCTGGCTCTCTACTACCCTAGGCAGCCTGGCTCCTCCACTCCCTGGGCAGCCTGGCTCCTCCACTGCCCCGAGGCAGCCTGGCTCCTCCATGCCCTGAGGCGCCTGGCTCTCTGCCCTGAGCAGCCTGGCTCCTCTCTACCCTGGGCAGCCTGGCTCATCTGCTGCCTGAGGCGGGCCTGAGTCATCTCTACCACCACTACCATCATCACGACCACTACTACCATCACCACCACCCTACCACCACCACTACTACCATCATCACCACCACCACTACTCCATCACCACCACTACTACCATCACTACTACCACCACCACTACTACCATCACTACCACCACCACTACCACCACCACTACTCCATCACTACCACCACCACTACTACCATCACCACCACCACCACTACCACCACCACTACTACCATCATCACCACCACCACTACTACCATCACCACCACTACTACTACCACCACTACCACTACTACCACCACTACCACTATCCGGCTCTGCTGCTAGGTGGGTTCCATAAGGAAATGAGGTTTGGAAGGAAAAATTGGATTGGTAGTTTTCAAGGAGTAGGGAGGGGAGGATGTAAGGAAGGAGAGGTAGTGGATGAAGGAAGTGATGGAAGAGCTGGAGGTGAGGGGAAGGTAGAGGACGAGGGGAAACAGAGAGAGAGAGAGAGAGCAGTAGAGAAAGTTGCTTGATTCATATTAAGGTTGAGGTTTAATTCTCTCTCTCTCTCTCTATCTATTCTTTTTTCTCTACTCTTCTCTCTCTCTCTCTCTCTCTCTCTCTTTCTCTTTCTCTCTTTTCTTCTCTCTTCTCTTTTCTCTCTCTTCTCTCTCTCTCTCTCTCTCTCTCTCTCTCTCTCTCTCTCTCTCTCTCTCTCTCTCTCTCTCTCTCTCTCTCTCTCTCAAGTCTATATATCTTTGGTTAGGCTTCATTTAGATTATGCTGCACAGAATGGATATAAATGCTCTGGAAAACGTACAAAGGAGGATGACTAAGTTGATTCCATGTATCAGAAATCTTCCCTATGAGGATAGACTGAGGCCCTGAATCTGTACTCTCTAGAAAGGCGTAGAATTAGGGGGGATATGATTGAGGTGTATAAATGGAAAACAGGAATAAATAAAGGAGATGTAAATAGCGTGCTGAAAATATCTATCCAAGACAGGACTCGCAGCAATGGTTTCAAGTTGGAAAAATTCAGATTCAGGAAGGATATAGGAAAGCACTGGTTTGGTAATAGAGTTGTGGATGAGTGGAACAAACTCCCGAGTACCGTCATAGGGGCTGGGACGTTGTGTAGTTTTAAAAATAGGTTAGATAAATACATGAGTGGGTGTGGGTGGGTGTGAGTTGGACCTGACTAGCTTGTGCTACTAGGTCAGATGCCGTACTAATTCCTTAAGTGGAAGTGACCTGACTACCTGGAGTTTACCTGGGTAGGGTTAAATCCAGGTTTTCGGCTAGATAAATATATGAGTGGGTGCGGGTGAGTGTGAGTTGGTCCTGACTAGCTTGTGCTACTAGGTCAGATGCCGTGCTCCTTCCTTAAGTGAATGTAACCTGACCTGGCTGGGTCATGGCATTGGCTTAAGCCGGTTGGAGACTTGGACCTGCCTCGCATGGGCCAGTAGGTCTGCTGCAGTGTTCCTTCTTTCTTATGTTCTTATATATATATAAAATCTCACACTTATTTTTCTGTATATAAACAGTAAGATATACACTCCCTCTCTGTATATACCCTGAGAAATACACGACTGCCAGAGTATATTCCCCAGAATTAAATCATTTGAGAATTGATCAGACTTGATTGAACATATATTCTGTCTATTGACACTCAAGCTGAGATCAGTTAGACTCTTGATACCCTCCAGTTGCTTGATTAACTACTACTATTACTACTACTACTAATACTACTACTACTATTACTACTACTACTATTACTACTACTACTACTCCCTCTGTTACTGCTACTGCCACTGCTGTTGCTGCTGCTGCCACTGCTGTTGCTGCTGCTGCCACTGACCCCATGCCAACTGCTCTGCTACTGCCCTACTGCTGCTGCTGCCACCCCCTGCTCTGCCACCCCACTGCTCTACTCCACCACTGCTACTGCCACCACCACCACTACTACTGCCACCACCGCCACCACTACTCTACCACCACCGCCACCACTGCTGCTGGTGCCACCACTGCTGCTACTGGTGCCACCACTCTACTGCTACTGCCACCGACCACCACTCTACTACCCACGCCACCACTACTGCTGGTGCTCCACTCTGCTGCTACTCCACCCCACTACTGCTACTGCCAGCTACTGCTATCACTGCTACTGCCACCACTACTGCTGCCACCACCACTACTCCACCACTGCTACTCCACCACCACTACTACCACCACCACTACTACTCCACCACTACTGCTGCCACCACTACTACTACCACCACTCTACTACCACCACTACTGCTACTACCACTCTACTACTACTACTACTACCACCACTACTACTTTTACTATCACTACTACGCAGCTTTACGTCAAGGTACAGCAACATTAATCTTAATACTTTCCATCGTTCATCTGTACACTAAGACCCGGAAATATTCATATTTGTTATAACAAGAATTTTTTTTTTACAAATTTAAAACAAAAACATTACAAATGCAATAATAAATTTTGAATATGGTTTTCAAATTTATTTGTAAAAAAAAAGGCCACCGGAAGCGTCCAATAAATTCTTTTAAAATGGCTCAGGAGGAAAATAATTAATGGCCTTGTGTCTGGAATTCTGTCTATCGTATTCTCTGTCTATCAAGTGACATGAGTTTTGTTTGGTCCCAAGTGGGCTCTTGTTTTATCCAGTGGGAAGCGGTAAACCTTTAGGGGTCGTGTTGGTGTAGACTGTGATGGTCTTTGTCCCCACTGAGAACATTGACGACTTGTCGACTCACGACTTGCTTCTTGTCGACTCACGACTTGCTTCTTGTCGACTCACGACTTGCTTCTTGTTGACTCACGACTTGCTTCTTGTTGACTCACGACTTGCTTCTTGTTGACTCACGACTTGCTTCTTGTCGACTCACGACTTGCTTCTTGTTGACTCACGACTTGCTTCTTGTCGACTCACGACTTGCTTCTTGTTGACTCACGACTTGCTTCTTGTCGACTCACGACTTGCTTCTTGTTGACTCACGACTTGCTTCTTGTCGACTCACGACTTGCTTCTTGTTGACTCACGACTTGCTTCTTGTCGACTCACGACTTGCTTCTTGTCGACTCACGACTTGCTTCTTGTCGACTCACGACTTGCTTCTTGTCGACTCACGACTTGCTTCTTGTTGACTCACGACTTGCTTCTTGTCGACTCACGACTTGCTTCTTGTTGACTCACGACTTGCTTCTTGTTGACTCACGACTTGCTTCTTGTCGACTCACGACTTGCTTCTTGTTGACTCACGACTTGCTTCTTGTCGACTCACGACTTGCTTCTTGTTGACTCACGACTTGCTTCTTGTCGACTCACGACTTGCTTCTTGTTGACTCACGACTTGCTTCTTGTCGACTCACGGCTTGCTTCTTGTTGACTCACGACTTGCTTCTTGTTGACTCACGACTTGCTTCTTGTCGACTCACGACTTGCTTCTTGTCGACTCACGACTTGCTTCTTGTTCACTCACGACTTGCTTCTTGTCGACTCACGACTTGCTTCTTGTCGACTTGCTTCTTGTCGACTTACGACTTGCTTCTTGTTCACTCACGACTTGCTTCTTGTCGACTCACGACTTGCTTCTTGTTCACTCACGACTTGCTTCTTGTCGACTCACGACTTGCTTCTTGTTCACTCACGACTTGCTTCTTGTCGACTCACGACTTGCTTCTTGTCGACTCACGACTTGCTTCTTGCTCACTCACGACTTGCTTCTTGTTCACTCACGACT
>WNWK01012824.1:17500-35000 GCA_009830355.1 Cherax destructor
TGCTGCTGCTGATGCTGTCACTGCTACCCACTGCTGCTGCTGATGCTGTCACTGCTACCCTCACTGCTGCTGCTGATGCTGTCACTGCTACCCTCACTGCTGCTGCTGATGCTGTCACTGCTACCCTCACTGCTGCTGCTGATGTCACTGCTACCCTCACTGCTACGTTTCGCTCATCTTTGTGTGGGTTATTTGTGTATTGTTCCAGTCACGGTATTGTGCCTTTGTATACTTTGGTGACTCCGACCGTCACCAAAGATGCGTAGGATTGTAGACTGACACATTCGGGAAACATCTGGAAACCCTGGTTGAGGAAACGATTCGCCAGCCAGTGGATTCTTCAGTCCGTTTATAGAGGATGGTGGAAGATGAGCAGTTTGAGGTAATCAGTCCCTCAGTTTTGGGAAATGTGTGTACTCTCTCACACACACATACGGGCAGCATAAGGGCGCCTAGCAAACCTAAGAACAGCATTCCGACATCTTAGTAAGGAGTATGCAGCACCAGTTTGGAACCCTCACCTAGCCAAGCATGTAAGGAAACTAGCGAAAGTGCAAAGGTTTGCAACAAGACTAGTCCCGGAGCTAAGGGGTATGTCCTACGAGGAGAGGTTAAGGGAAATTGACCTGACGACGCTGGAGGACAGAAGAGATAGGGGGGATATGATAACGACATATACTGAGAGGAATCGACAAGGTAGACAGAGACAGGATGTTTCAGAGATGGGACACAGCAACAAGGGGTCACAGTTGGAAGTTGAAGACTCAGATGAATCACAGGGATGTTACGAAGTATTTCTTCAGCCACAGAGTTGTCAGGAAGTGGAATAGTCTGGGAAGTGATGTAGTGGAGGCAGGATCCATACATAGCTTTAAGAAGAGGTATGATAAAGCTCATGGAGCAGGAAGAGTGACCTAGTAGCAGCCAGTGAAGAGGCGGGGCCAGGAGCTGTGACTCGACCCCTGCAACCACAACTAGGTAAGTACACACACACACACACACTGGCCGAAGTGGCCAGAAGGGCTCATGCGAACAGGGCGAAGCTACTGATCATGGGTGACTACAACCACAAGGAAATAGACTGGGAGAACTTAGAGCCACATGGGGGCCAAGAAACGTGGAGGGCTAAGATGGAGGTGGTACTGGAGAACCTCATGTACCAACACGTAAGGGACACTACCAGAGAGAGAGGAGAGGATGAACCAGCGAGACTGGACCTAGTATTCACCTTGAGTAGTGCAGATATTGAGGACATCACATATGAAAGACCCCTTGGGGCCAGTGATCACGTGGTTCTAAGCTTCGAATACACAGTAGAGTTACAAGTGGAGGGGTAAGCAGGAAGGGCTGGACGAATGAAGCCAAACTATAAGAAAGGGGATTATGTAGGCATGAAGAACTTCCTGAACGGGGTTCAGTGGGACAGAGAACTGGCAGGGAAGTCAGTAAACGAGATTATGGAATATATGACAATATGCAAGGAAGCTGAGGAGAGGTTTGTACCCAAGGGTAACAGGAATAATGAAAAAGCCAGGATGAGCCCATGGTTCACCCAAAGGTGCAGGGAGGCCAAAACCAAGTGTGCTAGGGAATTTTAAGAAGTATAGAAGGCAAAGGACCCAGGAGAATAAGGAGAGCAGTCGTAGAGCCAGAAATGAATGTGCACATGTAAGAAGGGAGGCCCAAAGACAGTACGAGAATGACATAGCAGCGAAAGCCAGATCTGACTCAAAGCTGTTGTACAGCCACATCAGGAGGAGAACAAGTCAAGGACCAGGTGATCAGGCTGAGGAAGGAAGGAGGGGAGGTCACAAGAAATGACCGCGAAGTGTGTGAGGAGCTCAACATGAGATTCAAAGAGGTGTTCACAGAGGAGACAGAAGGGCCTCCAGAAAGGCGGGGAGGTAGGGTACACCATCAGATGTTGGACACAATACGTACAACCGAGGAAGAAGTGAAGAGGCTACTAAGCGAGCTAGATTCCTCAAAGGCGATGGGGCCGGATAACATCTCTCCATGGGTCCTGAGAGAGGGAGCAGAGGAGCTATGTGTACCCCTAACAACAATCTTCAACACGTCTATCGAAACAGGATGACTACCTGAAGTATGGAAGACCGCAAATGTAGTCCCAATTTTTAAAAAAGAAGACAGACACGAAGCACTAAACTACAGACCAGTGTCACTGATATGTATAGTCATGGAGATTATCAGGAGAAGAGTGATGGGAAATCCTGCACCACAAACCTACTGGAGTTCTACGGCAGGGTGACGGCAGTAAGATAGAGAGAGGGGTCGGTAGATTGCATTTTCTTGGACTGTAAGAAGGCATTTGACACAGTTCCACACGAGAGATTAGTGCAAAAGCTGGAGGACCAGGCAGGGGTAACAGGGAAGGCACTGCAATCGATCAGGGAATACCTGTCAGGAAGACAACAGCGAGTCATGGTACGTGGCGAGGTGTCAGAGTGGGCGCCTGTAACGAGCGGGGTGCCACAGGGATCAGTCCTAGGACCAGTGCTGTTTCTGGTATTTGTGAACGACATGACGGAAGGAATAGACTCCGAAGTGTCCCTGTTTGCAGATGATGTGAAGTTGATGAGAAGAATTCAATCGGACGAGGACCAGGCAGAACTACAGAGGGATCTGGACAGGTTGCAGGCCTGGTCCAGCAACTGGCTCCAGGAGTTCAACCCCATCAAGTGCAAAGAAGACCACAGATGGAGTACAGTCTAGGAGGCCAGAGCCTACAAACATCAGTCAAGGAAAAGAATCTTGGGGTGAGTATAACACCGGGCACATCTCTTGAGGCGCACATCAACCAAATAACTACTGCAGCATATGGGTGCCTAGCAAACCTAAGAACAGCATTCCGACATCTTAATAAGAAATCCTTCAGTACCATGTACACTGTGTACGTTAAGACAATATTGGAGTATGCAGCGCCAGTTTGGAACCCTCACCTAGCTAAGCATGTAAGGAAAGTGCAAAGGTTTGCAACAAGACTAGTCCTGGAGCTAGGCTAAGGGAAATCGACCTGACGACACTGGAAGACAGGAGAGATAGAGAGGATATGATAACGGCATATAAAATACTGAGAGGAATAGACAAGGTGGACAGTGACAGGATGCTCCAGAGATGGGACACAGCAACAAGGGTACACAGTTGGATGTTGAAGACTCAGATGAACCACAGGGATGTTAGGAAGTATTTCTTCAGTCATAGAGTTGTCAGGAAGTGGAATAGTCTGGGAAGTGATGTAGTGGAGGCAGGATCCATACATATCTTTAAATGAGAGGTATGATAAAGCTCATGAATAACAAAAAAGGCACAATACCGTGACTGGAACAATACACACACAACCCGCACATAGAAGAGAGGAGCTTACGACGACGTTTCGGTCCGACTTGGACCATTTACAAAGTCACACTAACACAAAGGAAGTAAATAAGTAACAAGTGCAGTTAAGATCCCAATGGGATGAGCGGGAAAGACGGGACAGACGAAGAATAGCGCTGGAGAAGAGTCTTCTTAGTCATAGAAATAGAGCCAGGGCTTAACCCAGCAGCTAAGGCGATCGTGGGACAGACTTGAGAACAGGAATAGCAACACAAAGGACAGGTGGAAAGGGTTATATATAGGCAGGCAGACAGGGAAGGGCACAAGAAAATGGTGGAGGGGTAATAGTGGAAGTAGTAGTGGAAGTAGTAGTAGTGGAGTCATATTCTAGGAAAGGAGCACTGCAATGAAGCTACTACTATTTCCACTACTTTCTTGTGCCCTCCCCTGTCTGCTTGCCTATGTATAACTCCTTCCACCTGTCCTTTGTGTCAGTGTGACTTTGTAAATGGTCCAAGTCGGACTGAAACGTCGTCGTAAGTTCCTCTATTCTATGTGCGTGTTGTGTGTGTATAAACATCATGGAGCGGGTTGAGTGACCGAGTAGCGGCCAGTGAAGAGGCGGGGCCAGGAGCTGTGACTCGACCCCTGCAACCACAACTAGGTGAGTACACAACATTACCACCTTGAGATGAAAGCTCCACTCCACTAAGCTCATTTTTTTACTCTGGGCTGAAATTGAGTGCCCGACGAGAGAAGATTGTGAAAAATAGATGGAAATGTGGACTGACTGACTGATGATTCAACTCATGATTCTGTGAAGAGTTAGTTGAAGAAGCATCGGGAACCTTCCTGCTGCTCCAGACCCATAGATGACTTTATAATTACTCGATAGACAGGTGTGCTAGGCTCACTCGATAGATATATAACCCTCACTCGATAGATATGCAAGGCTCACTTGATAGATATGATAAGCTCGATAGATAGGAAAGGTAAATTTCCTGTTTGCATTTTTCTCAATATCATTAAAATAACTGGGCACGTGGTAGGAGTAGACGGAGGATCGAGCCTTCAAGACAACTTACAAAAGACAGTTCTTACCTTGTAAATTATCTAAGATAACAGTTCTTAACTTGTAAATTATCTAAGATAACAGTTCTTAACTTGTAAGTGTCAGGGGTGAGACGTCATGACTGGCACTCTGGTAGACAGCTATCCACTCTTTATTTACAGCTGGCATTAAAGAGGCACTCTTCACACGGTGGTGGTGGTGCCAGTCACACCGCCAGCTCTTGTGCACCACCACTGGTGGTGGCAGCCTCTTTAAAAATACTTTCTTGAGCACCACCACTGGTGCCAGCTGTCTTTAGAAGTACTCTTATGCACCACCACTGGTGCCAGCTGTCTTTAGAAGCACTCTTAGACACCACCACTGGTGCTATTGTCACCAGTGGTGGTGACAATAGCAACAGCAGGGATCAGTCGCCAGGGTAAATAAAGGGGACTGATCCCCTAGTTCTACAAGTCTGTAAGGAGACTTGACTTCTGTGGGGACGTTTCGCCCACACAGTGAGCTGTATGCTGCCTCGATATCTCCCTGACAGTGTCCTGAGACAGGCCATCCTTCAGTGTCCTGAGACAGGCCATCCTTCAGTGTCCTGAGGCAGACCATCCTTCAGTGTCCTGAGGCAGACCATCCTTCAGTGTCCTGAGGCAGACCATCCTTCAGTGTCCTGAGGCAGGCCATCCTTCAGTGTCCTGAGGCAGGCCATCCTTCAGTGTCCTGAGGCAGGCCATCCTTCAGTGTCCTGAGGCAGGCCATCCTTCAGTGTCCTGAGGCAGGCCATCCTTCAGTGTCCTGAGGCAGGCCATCCTTCAGTGTCCTGAGGCAGGCCATCCTTCAGTGTCCTGAGGCAGGCCATCCTTCAGTGTCCTGAGGCAGGCCATCCTTCAGTGTCCTGAGGCAGGCCATCCTTCAGTGTCCTGAGGCAGGCCATCCTTCAGTGTCCTGAGGCAGGCCATCCTTCAGTGTCCTCTGCCTTCTGTTTCCTCAGGCAGTTCTGCTCCTCTTGTCTCAGCCCAGAAAACGTTCTATTTTCATCTATCTTCTATCCCCCCAGACCATCCTACAGTGTCCTCAGGCAGCTCTGCTCTTGTGTTGACTCAGTATTAATTGCCTCAGCCCAAATAACGTAGATAAACAGTGGCAGCCTCCACTGTTTATCCCTCTTATCAACCACTGGAAAAGCTTATGCATTTTTTAAGTTCTGAAGCGAGGTAGAGTGAACTGGAAAAAATCTCTTAAGACTTGAACTGGCGAAAGAGTCTGAGTAAATAGGTACTGGGGGAGGGGTACCTACTTTCTGGGTTGTTATTGGGTCGTATGGAGGTAGTTAGGGGCGGTAATTGGGTTGTTGGGGGGATTCATTGGTGATTTAGCGACTTCCGGTAATGTTGTTAAGGGAGACTGAGTTAACTTTTGTTATTAAATTGTCTGTGATGTATTTGATAGAGGAAGAGGAGGAGGAGAGGGGAAGCAGGAAGAAGAGGAGAAAGAAGAAGGAGGAAGAGGAGGAGGAAGAAGCAAGAAAGAAGATGGAAGATGATCAGGAGGAAGAAGAAGAGTGAGATGTAAATGAGGCAGAATGCAAAGAAAAGGATAATAAGTGGAGGAGGAAGAAGAGGGGAATTATGAGGAAAGAGGAAGAGAAGCAGGAATGAGAAAGGAGAAAGAATAATATGAAGAAAGAGGCATCAAGACTGCGTTAAGGAAACATCAATTCACATGAGACATGACATCAACAGCTGTAGGCACTGCTGATGGCACTGTTGAGTGACACTGCAGAGTCACTGAGTCGTGCCATGTCACTGCACCAACTACAGTGCCTCACACTTGCGTCAATAAACATTATTTACATTTCACTACGACCGTAAACAATACGTATTGAGATAATCAGATGGAAACCAAGTTTTATGACAGAGACGTAAACTTCCCAATGGGACGAGTTCATTGCATTTCATTAAGCGTTAAACCCGTGTGGGGTCACTGAATGGAGTGGTGGAGGCTTGATCCTCCAGTACACTAGTTGCAACCAGATTATGATCAGTCAGCCTGTTGGTGCTGCAATTTGAAGAGTGTAATGACGATCTAGTTCCTCTGGGCACATGCACACTCTGAGTTGCATTTAAGCTTTTTTTATTATTAAAGGACAGAGGACTGAGCCTACACATACACACACACACACACACACACACACACACACGCACACAATGTATATATATATATATATATATATATATATATATATATATATTATATATATATATATATATATATATATTATGTCGTGCCGATTAGGTAAAACTTGCGATTTTGGCTTAAATAGCAACGCTCTTCTTGCCATATAAGACAAGTGAAAATTTGTTTATGCAATAATTCGTAAAAATCATTCTGAACCTAACGAAATAAATATATTTCATTGTGTTTGTTTATTATTAAATTACTGTAAACATATCAAAAATATATTTAGTTGAATTAGGCTAAATTAAATTGCACTTGTTATAATAAGGTTAGGTAAGTTTTCTAAGATTCTTTTGGTGCAAATTTATAATTTTTTACATTAACATAAATTAAAAAAAATATATCTTCAAACGTGTAAGAGATAATTTTAAAAAAGACTTAATTTTAGATGAGTTCTTGCTAATTGACCAGTTTTACCTATTAGGCACGACATATTTATATATATATATATATATATATATATATATATATATATATATATATATATATATATATATATATATATATATATATAAATGCCAGTAAAACTACTCTGGCTGTCACTTTATCTGGCTAGAGTTTGAATTTATATTCCAGGCAGGTGAGGGCAGATCCCACTGCCAGGTGATGGAGTTGGATTCTCCAGCTCGCGTGAAATCGAGGATCAGAGCCGATCCTCCAGAGGCCGTTGGCCCAGCTGCGGCCCACCGGGTCCACGCAGCCTCGTGTTCCTCTCTATATATAAAAATTTTGAAGGCCCATCAAGCACGCATTACCATGTGGTGATAGTCCTTCGAACCGGATGAAATTATAATGTGTTCATCAGGAGGGTAATGAAAGTGACGAGGACCTCACAACCAACCAGGCACTTTGTTTATGTTGTGTTGTTGATGTCTGTGACCCTAGAGGGAGGCTGAGAGCCAGTCTTGATTATGCTCGCCTTATAATCAATGAATCTCTCCTTTTGTAGCTGGAATTTTCAAGATATACATTATATATGTGAAAATATATATATATATATATATATATATATATATATATATATATATATATATATATATATATATATATATATATATGTGTGTGTGTGTGTGTGTGTGAAATGTCAAAATAAATATGTGATATATGTTGTGCTGAATAGGTAAAATATATAATGTAAATGTTTTAAGCTAAGAACGTGAGGTTTAATCTGAATCAGATTACAAGTGGAGAGGTTTAAAATTTCGTCTAGAGTTGGGAGAGTCGCTAGAGCCCTCCAGCCACCAGAAATTTTAATGGAGTTGAGAAACCGAGACTGGAGGAACAGGTGGAGTGGAGGAGGGAGGGGGCGGTGGTTGCCAGGCTTGGAGGAGGAAGAGGAGGAGGCGGGGATTGGAGGGATGAAGGAATATATTCTTGGGAGGAAGAGAGGCAGGGGAGAGAGGTAGAGAAGAGAGGCAGGGGAGAGGTAGAGAAGAGAGGCAGGGGAGAGGTAGAGAAGAGAGTCAGGGGAGAGAAGCAGGAAAGAGAGGTAGAGAAAAGAGACAGGGGAGAGAAGCAGGAAAAAGAGGCAGGGGAGAGAAGCAGGAAAGAGAGGCAGAGGAGAGAAGCAGGAAAGAGAGGTAGAGAAGAGAGACAGGGGAGAGAAGCAGGACAAAGAGGCAGGGGAGAGAAGCAGGAATGAGAGGCAGGGGAGAGAAGTAGAGGAGAGGCAGGGGAGAATGGTAGAGAAGAGAGGTAGGTGAGAGAGGCAGGGAAGAGAGGCTGGGGAGACATTTAGAGAAGAGAGGGAGGGAAGAGAGAAAGGGGTGAAGAAGGTTAGTATACACATTCTTACTGGAAGAATATCCAAAAATATTCACTTCTTGTTTTTGCTAGAATATCGACCAGAATATTTCAACTCATTCTAATTTTGAGAACGGTAAGCCGTGTTTTATCCAAGGATATTTAAGATACCTAGATATCCTGTATACAGGGATATGTTTACCACCAGCTTGCATCATCCTGCTACCAGGAGATATCAGAAACACTGCTGGAACAAGTGTAAAAGTCCTCAAGATATCAGAAACACTGCTGGAACAAGTGTAGAAGTCTTCAAGATATCAGTAACACTGCTGGAACAAGTGTAGAAGTCTTCAAGGTATCAGTAACACTGCTGGAACAAGTGTAGAAGTCTTCAAGGTATCAGTAACACTGCTGGAACAAGTGTAAAAGTCTTCAAGATATCAGTAACACTGCTGGAACAAGTGTAGAAGTCTTCAAGGTATCAGTAACACTGCTGGAACAAGTGTAGAAGTCTTCAAGGTATCAGTAACACTGCTGGAACAAGTGTAGAAGTCTTCTAGGTATCAGTAACACTGCTGGAACAAGTGTAGAAGTCTTCAAGGTATCAGTAACACTGCTGGAACAAGTGTAAAAGTCTTCAAGATATCAGTAACACTGCTGGAACAAGTGTAGAAGTTTTCAAGGTATCAGTAACACTGTAAGATCATTGAGGATACTGCTAAGCTCTGGTAAACCTGTGTGCTGGTAGGCTCTGGTAAACCTGTGTGCTGGTAGGCTCTGGTAAACCTGTGTGCTGGTAGACTCTGGTAAACCTGTGTGCTGGTAGGCTCTGGTAAACCTGTGTGCTGGTAGGCTCTGGTAAACCTGTGTGCTGGTAGGCTCTGGTAAACCTGTGTGCTGGTAGGCTCTGGTAAACCTGTGTGCTGGTAGGCTCTGGTAAACCTGTGTGCTGGTAGGCTCTGGTAAACCTGTGTGCTGGTAGGCTCTGGTAAACCTGTGTGCTGGTAGGCTCTGGTAAACCTGTGTGCTGGTAGGCTCTGGTAAACCTGTGTGCTGGTAGGCTCTGGTAAACCTGTGTGCTGGTAGGCTCTGTAAACCTGTGTGCTGGTAGGCTCTGGTAAACCTGTGTGCTGGTAGGCTCTGGTAAACCTGTGTGCTGGTAGGCTCTGGTAAACCTGTGTGCTGGTAGGCTCTGGTAAACCTGTGTGCTGGTAGGCTCTGGTAAACCTGTGTGCTGGTAGGCTCTGGTAAACCTGTGTGCTGGTAGGCTCTGAACCTGTGTCTGGTAGGCTCTGGTAAACCTGTGTGCTGGTAGGCTCTGGTAAACCTGTGTGCTGGTAGGCTCTGGTAAACCTGTGTGCTGGTAGGCTCTGGTAAACCTGTGTGCTGGTAGGCTCTGGTAAACCTGTGTGCTGGTAGGCTCTGGTAAACCTGTGTGCTGGTAGGCTCTGGTAAACCTTGTGTGGTCTGGTAACCCGGTACTCTGGTAAACCTGTGTGCTGGTAGGCTCTGGTAAACCTGTGTGCTGGTAGGCTCTGGTAAACCTGTGTGCTGGTAGGCTCTGGTAAACCTGTGTGCTGGTAGGCTCTGGTAAACCTGTGTGCTGGTAGGCTCTGGTAAACCTGTGTGCTGGTAGGCTCTGGTAAACCTGTGTGCTGGTAGGCTCTGGTAAACCTGTGTGCTGGTAGGCTCTGGTAAACCTGTGTGCTGGTAGGCTCTGGTAAACCTGTGTGCTGGTAGGCTCTGGTAAACCTGTGTGCTGGTAGGCTCTGGTAAACCTGTGTGCTGGTAGGCTCTGGTAAACCTGTGTGCTGGTAGGCTCTGGTAAACCTGTGTGCTGGTAGGCTCTGGTAAACCTGTGTGCTGGTAGGCTCTGGTAAACCTGTGTGCTGGTAGGCTCTGGTAAACCTGTGTGCTGGTAGGCTCTGGTAAACCTGTGTGCTGGTAGGCTCTGGTAAACCTGTGTGCTGGTAGGCTCTGGTAAACCTGTGTGCTGGTAGGCTCTGGTAAACCTGTGTGCTGGTAGGCTCTGGTAAACCTGTGTGCTGGTAGGCTCTGGTAAACCTGTGTGCTGGTAGGCTCTGGTAAACCTGTGTGCTGGTAGGCTCTGGTAAACCTGTGTGCTGGTAGGCTCTGGTAAACCTGTGTGCTGGTAGGCTCTGGTAAACCTGTGTGCTGGTAGGCTCTGGTAAACCTGTGTGCTGGTAGGCTCTGGTAAACCTGTGTGCTGGTAGGCTCTGGTAAACCTGTGTGCTGGTAGGCTCTGGTAAACCTGTGTGCTGGTAGGCTCTGGTAAACCTGTGTGCTGGTAGGCTCTGGTAAACCTGTGTGCTGGTAGGCTCTGGTAAACCTGTGTGCTGGTAGGCTCTGGTAAACCTGTGTGCTGGTAGGCTCTGGTAAACCTGTGTGCTGGTAGGCTCTGGTAAACCTGTGTGCTGGTAGGCTCTGGTAAACCTGTGTGCTGGTAGGCTCTGGTAAACCTGTGTGCTGGTAGGCTCTGGTAAACCTGTGTTGGTGGCTCGGTAACCTGTGTGCTGGTAGGCTCTGGTAAACCTGTGTGCTGGTAGGCTCTGGTAAACCTGTGTGCTGGTAGGCTCTGGTAAACCTGTGTGCTGGTAGGCTCTGGTAAACCTGTGTGCTGGTAGGCCTAGGTAAACCTGTGTGCTGGTAGGACTAGGTAAACCTGTGTGCTGGTAGGACTAGGTAAACTGTGTGCTGGTAGGACTAGGTAAACGTGTGCGCGGATAGGCCTAGGTAAACGTGTGTGCTGGTAGGACTAGGTAAACGTGTGTGCTGGTAGGCCTAGGTAAACGTGTGTGCTGGTAGGCCTAGGTAAACGTGTGTGCTGGTAGGCCTAGGTAAACGTGTGTGCTGGTAGGCCTAGGTAAACGTGTGTGCTGGTAGGCCTAGGTAAACCTGTGTGCTGGTAGGCTTTGCAGAAAGACCATTTTTTAGTTTTTCTTTTTACTCATGAGTTTACAGAGTTGACGCGCGCCACTTACCCGGCCGGGCTACCTACACCAGGGACGTGATGCATACAATAGTGAGAGAGAGAGAGAGAGAGAGAGAGAGAGAGAGAGAGAGAGAGAGAGAGAGAGAGAGGCAGACCAGGGTGTAGAGCTCTCTCTCTCTGTAACCGTAAAGGGTTACCCACATGATGAAGGGCTCTTGATCCGTGTATATAGAGCTATCTTCCCTCTTCCCCGCATCAATCCTCCTCACCATTCTCTACTTTCTCCATGCTTTATCCACCTTATTCTGTCTCCCGTCTTCCCTCCTTCTTCCTACTCCCTCTCTCCCTCCCTCTCTTACTCCCTCTCTCCCTCCCTCTCTTACTCCCTCTCTCCCTCCCTCTCTTACTCCCTCTCTCCCTCCCTCTCTTACTCCCTCTCTCCCTCCCTCTCTTACTCCCTCTCTCCCTCCCTCTCTTCCTCTCTTTCCCTATTCCTCCCTCCCTCTTTCACTCCCTCTATTACTCTCTCTTTTACTTCCTCTATTACTCCCCTCTTACTCCCTCTATTACTCCCTCTCTTACTCCCTCTATTACTCCCTCTCTTACTCCCTCTATTACTCCCTCTCTTACTCCCTCTATTACTCCCTCTATTACTCCCTCTATTACTCCCTCTATTACTCCTCTATTACTCCCTCTCTTTTTACTCCCTCTATTACTCCCTCTATTACTCCCTCTATTACTCCCTCTATTACTCCCTCTATTACTCCCTCTATTACTCCCTCTATTACTCCCTCATTACTCTCTCTCTTTTCTCCCTCTATTACTCCCTCTATTACTCTCTCTCTTACTCTATTACTCCCTTTATTACTACCTCTATTACTCCCTCTATTACTCCCTCTATTACTCCCTCTATTACTCCCTCTATTACTCCCTCTATTACTCCCTCTATTACTCCCTCTATTACTCCCTCTATTACTCCCTCTATTACTCCCTCTATTACTCCCTCTCTTACTCCCTCTATTACTCCCTCTATTACTCCCTCTCTTACTCTATTACTCCCTTTATTACTCCCTCTATTACTCCCTCTATTACTCCCTCTATTACTCCCTCTATTACTCCTCTATTACTCCCTCTATTACTCCCTCTATTACTCCCTCTCTTACTCCCTCTATTACTCCCTCTATTACTCCCTCTCTTACTCCCTCTATTACTCCCTCTATTACACCCTCTATTACTCCCTCTATTACTCCTTCTATTACTCCCTCTATTACTCCCTCTATTACTCCCTCTATTACTCCCTCTATTACTCCCTCTATTACTCCCTCTATTACTCCCTCTATTCTTAAAATAAAGCTATAAAATAATATTGTTACCTTTGAGCATTTTATAGTGTGTGTGTACTCACCTAGTTGTACTCACCTAGTTCTACTCACCTAGTTGTACTCTCCTAGTTGTACTCACCTAGTTGTACTCACCTAGTTGTACTCTCCTAGTTGTACTCACCTAGTTGTACTCACCTAGTTGTACTCACCTAGTTGTACTCACCTAGTTGTACTCTCCTAGTTGTACTCACCTAGTTGTACTCACCTAGTTGTACTCACCTAGTTGTACTCTCCTAGTTGTACTCACTTAGTTGTACTCACCTAGTTGTACTCACCTAGTTGTACTCACCTCGTTTTACTCTCCTAGTTGTACTCTCCTAGTTGTACTCACCTAGTTGTACTCACCTAGTTGTACTCACCTAGTTGTACTCACCTAGTTGTACTCACCTAGTTGTACTCACCTAGTTGTACTCACCTAGTTGTACTCACCTAGTTGTACTCACCTAGTTGTACTCACCTAGTTGTACTCTCCTAGTTGTACTCTCCTAGTTTTACTCACCTAGTTGTACTCTCCTAGTTTTACTCTCCTAGTTGTACTAACCTAGTTGTACTCGCCTAGTTGTACTCACCTAGTTGTACTCTTCTAGTTGTACTCACCTAGTTGTACTCACCTAGTTGTACTCTCCTAGTTGTACTCTCCTAGTTGTACTCACCTAGTTGTACTCTCCTAGTTTTACTCTCCTAGTTGTACTAACCTAGTTGTACTCGCCTAGTTGTACTCACCTAGTTGTACTCTTCTAGTTGTACTCGCCTAGTTGTACTCACCTAGTTGTACTCACCTAGTTGTAGTTGCAGGGGTCGAGTCACAGCTCCTGGCCCCGCCTCTTCACTGACCGCTACTGGGTCACTCTCCCTGCGCTATGAGCTTTATCATACCTCTTCTTAAAGCTATGTATGGATCCTGCCACCACTACATCACTTCTCAAACTAGTCCACTTCCCGACCACTCTGTGACTGAAGAAATACTTCCTAACATCCCTGTGATTCATCTGAGTCTTCAACATCCAACTATGTCCCCTTGTTGCTGTGTCCCATCTCTGGAACATTCTGTCTCTGTCCACCTTGTCAATTCCTCTCAGTATTTTATATGCCGTTATCATGTCCCCCCTATCTCTCCTGTCCTCCAGTGTCGTCAGGTCGATTTCCCTTAACCTCTCCTCGTAGGACATACCCCTTATCTCCGGGACTAGTCTTGTTGCAAACCTTTGTACTTTCTCTAGTTTATTCACGTGCTTGGCTAGGTGTGGGTTCCAAACTGGTGCTGCATACTCCAGTATGGGCCTAACGTACAGTGTACAGGGTCCTGAACGATTCTTTATTAAGATGTCGGAATGCTGTTCTTAGGTTTGCTAGGCGCCCATATGCTGCAGCAGTTATTTGGTTGATGTGCGCCTCAGGAGATGTGCCTGGTGTTATACTCACCCCAAGATCTTTTTCCTTGATTGAGGTTTGTAGTCTCTGGCCCCTAGACTGTACTCCGTCTTCGGTCTTCTTTGCCCTTCCCCAATCTTCATGACTTTGCACTTGGTGGGGTTGAACTCCAGGAGCCAATTGCTGGACCAGGCTTGCAGCCTGTCCAGATCCCTTTGTAGTTCTGCCTAGTCCTTGTCCGATTGAATTCTTCTCATCAACTTCACATCATCTGCAAACAGGGACACTTCGGAGTCTATTCCTTCCGTCATGTCGTTCACAAATACCAGAAACAACACTGGTCCTAGGACTGACCCCTGTGGAACCCCACTCGTCACCGGCGCCCACTCTGACACCTCGCCACGTACCATGACTCGCTGCTGTGTGTGTGTGTGTGTGTGTGTGTGTGTGTGTGTGTCTGTTTGTCTGTCTGATCCCGTACAGGATTTTAAAAATTTAATACCAGATTGATACCAGAAATGCAGGAATTTGCTGCTAGCGACGGCAGTAACAGCCTCGTCGATCAGACTAGTGACCAGGAGGCCTAATCCGGGAACAGGTGGGAAGTACAGTGTCTGCACTCTGAAGGATGAGTGAGGATGTTACAGTTCTGGAGGTGGGAAGTACAGTACCTGTACTCTGAAGGATGAGTGAGGATGTTACAGTTCTGAAGGTGGGAAGTACAGTACCTGTACTCTGAAGGATGGGTGAGGATGTTACAGTTCTGGAGGTGGGAAGTACAGTACCTGTACTCTGAAGGATGAGTGAGGATGTTACAGTTCTGGAGGTGGGAAGTACAGTGCCTGTACTCTGAAGGATGAGTGAGGATGTTACAGTTCTGGAGGTGGGAAGTACAGTACCTGTACTCTGAAGGATAAGTGAGGATGTTACAGTTCTGGAGGTGGGAAGTACAGTACCTGTACTCTGAAGGATGAGTGAGGATGTAACAGTTCTGAAGGTGAGTATTCTACCAATAGTATTAGTACTATTAATAGTACCACTACTATTACTGCTTACAACCACCACTACCACCACTACTACCACCACCATCACCACCACTACCATCAACACCACTACTACTACCACCACCATCACTACTACTACTACCATACCACCAGTACTACTACTATTACTACCATCACCACCACCTCAGTCTTGTTGGCTTAACAGTTCTGACGTGAGACTAACTGTAATTTACCCCAAATTGGGTTAACAAGGTGGCAGGTGACCTGGAGGCCAGCACAGTGCCCACCTCCAGAGCCCAATTATCCTGACTGTTCCACCTCCTGGAGGGATATATTCTGTGTGACTTCCAGGTCAGGATATATGCTCTTGGTACTTAGTATATTTGGCAGGATATATCCTGTTGCTGTAGTCAGTATACAGGCTAGGATATATCCTGTTGCTGTAGTCAGTATACAGGCTAGGATATATCCTGTTGCTGTAGTCAGTATACAGGCTAGGATATATCCTGAAGGTCTGGGGAATTTTCCATCCTACAGGAATTTCTATCTTGTGTTGAGTACAATCACAATTCAACGCAGGTCGAGTACAATCACAATTCAAAGCAGGTGGGGTACAATCACATTCAACGCAGGTCGAGAAGATTCACAATTCAAAGCAGGTCGGGTACAATCACAATTCAACGCAGGTTGAGTACAATCACAATTCAAAGCAGGTAGAGTAGTCACAATTCAAAGCAGGTCGAGTACAATCACACTTCAACTCAGGTCGACTACAATCAGAATTCAACGCAGGTCGAGTACAATCAATTCAACGCAGGTCGAGTACAATCACAATTCAACGCAGGTCGACTACAATCGCAATTCAAAGAAGGTCGGGTACAATCACAATTCAACGCAGGTCGAGTACAATAGCAATTACACGCAGGTCGAGTACAATCACAATTCAAAGCAGGTCGAGTACAGTCACAATTCAAAGCAGGTCGAGTACAATCACAATTCAACTCAGGTCGACTACAATCAAAATTCAACTCTGATCGACTACAATCACAATTCAACGCAGGTCGAGTACAATAGCAATTACTCGCAGGTCGAGTACAATCGCAATTCAACGCAGGTCGAGTACAATCACAATTCAACGCAGGGCAAGTACAATCACAATTCAACGCAGGTCGAGTACAATCACAATTCAACGCAGGTCGAGTACAATCAATTCAAAGCAGGTCGAGTACAATCACAGTTCAACGCAGGTCGAGTACAATCACAATTCAACCCAGGTCGAGTACAATCACAATTCAAAGCAGGTCGGGTATAATCACAATTCAACGCAGGTCGAGTACAATCACAATTCAAAGCAGGTCGGGTACAATCACAATTCAAAGCAGGTCGAGTACAATCACAATTCAACTCAGGTCGAGTACAATCACAATTCAATGCAGGTCGAGTACAATCGCAATTCAACGCAGGTCGAGTACAATCAAAATTCAACTCAGGTCGAGTACAATCACAGTTCAACGCAGGTTGAGTACAATCACAATTCAACTCAGGTCGAGTACAGTCACAATTCAACGCAGGTTGAGTACAATCACAGTTCAAAGCAGGTTGAGTACAATCACAATTATACATTGTTTCGGATTTTACAAAATTCCACAAAAATAAAAATTCCACCGTACATAAATAATTTTGAAACACAATTCCACCGGCATTTTTTAAACCGGAATTTAATAACGTCGTAAATAATTTGTAAATGTAAATAGAACTCCGCCAGACTGACGTAGATGTTTACAACTGCTGTTATGTTATTGTAAATGATTTACATATTTACCTGTCGTTCTTATACCTGTCGTTCTTATTTACCTGTCGTTCTTCTTTACCTGTCGTTATTATACCTGTCGTTATTATACCTGTCGTTATTATACCTGTCGTTCTTGTTTACCTGTCGTTATTATTTTCTGTCATTATTATACCTGTCGTTCTTTTCTACCTGTCGTTCTTTTTCATTTGTCGTTATTATATCTGTGGTTTTTATTTACCTGTCGTTATTATACCTGTCGTTCTTATTTACCTGTCGTTCTTGTTTACTTGTTATTATACCTGTCGTTCTTATTTATCTGTCGTTATTATACCTGTTGTTCTTATACCTGTCGTTATTATACCTGTCGTTCTTATACCTGTCGTTATTACACCTGTCGTTCTTGTTTACTTGTTATTATACCTGTCGTTTTTATTTATATGTCGTTATTATACCTGTCGTTCTTATTTACCTGTCGTTCTTATTTACCTGTCGTTCTTATTTACCTGTTGGTATTATACCTGTCGTTCTTATTTACCTGTTATTATGCCTGTCGTTCTTATTTACCTGTTGTTATTATACCTGTCGTTCTTATACCTGTTCTTGTTTACTTGTTATTAT
>WNWK01012824.1:40000-57906 GCA_009830355.1 Cherax destructor
TGACCACTCCTGACCACTCCTGGCTAGTTCTGACCACTCCTGGCTAGTCCTGACCTCTCATGACCAGTCCTGATCACTCATGACCAGTCCTGATCACTCATGACCAGTCCTGATCACTCATGACCAGTCCTGATCACTCATGACCAGTCCTGATCACTCATGACCAGTCCTGATCACTCATGACCAGTCCTGATCACTCATGACCAGTCCTGATCACTCATGACCAGTCCTGATCACTCATGACCAATCCTGATCACTCATGACCAGTCCTGATCACTCATGACCAGTCCTGATCACTCATGACCAGTCCTGATCACTCATGACCAGTCCTGATCACTCATGACCAGTCCTGATCACTCATGACCAGTCCTGATCACTCATGACCAGTCCTGATCACTCATGACCAGTCCTGATCACTCATGACCAGTCCTGATCACTCATGACCAGTCCTGATCACTCATGACCAGTCCTGATCACTCATGACCAGTCCTGATCACTCATGACCAGTCCTGATCACTCATGACCAGTCCTGGTTAGTCTTAACCACTCCAGACAACTGACCAGTCCTGACCACTCCTGGCAAGTCCTGATCACTCCTGACCACTACAGACCACTCCTGACCACTCCTGACCACTCATGACCACTCCAGACCACTCATGACCACTCCAGACCACTCTTTATTGAGACAATTGTGCTCACTTTATCAGAAAAACAATCACAGTATTATTGCTGGTTCAGTTCGCAAATAAATCCTTCTGTGGAGAGTAAAAATTTGTCTGCGTTTCGCCCTTTCGTGGTCTGAAGTCCAGAATGGTTCGAAACGTTGTCGTGTCCTCTCCAAGAGTTTGTGAGGTTATGACAAAGCTCAAATATACTGAAATTGTGAAAGAAATGGAAGAACCTTTCGCCCTTCCATGGAAGAACATTTTGTCCTTCCATGGAAGCAAGTTTCACTCTTCCATGGAGGAACGTTTTGCCCTTCTATGAAGGAACGTTTCGCCCTTTCCTGAGGAACGTTTTGCCCTTCCATGGAGGGACGTTTCGCTCTGCCATGGAATAACGTTTCGCCCTTCCATGAGGAACGTTTTGCCCTTCATTTAAGGAACTTTTCGCCCTTCCACGAGGAACGTTTCGCTCTTCCATGGAAGAACGTTTCGCCCAAGCATGGCGGGTCTAAACAGGAGTGTGCTGGCTGAGCTGCAACTACTCTTCAGATTGGCTTCAAACTTTGTATGCTGGTTAATTTTGCGCTACAAGGCCCAATTTGCCAATTTTGCCTTAAATTGGGATGTTTTCACAGGATAACTCAAGAATGCATCTTCTGATCGGCTACAAACTAGCAACACTTAAAGACGTACTAGTAAATGTTTTTTTAGTGGGTATGAGAGTATTAAGCAATCCTGCCCAGGCCTGGTCATGGGACCGCGGGGGCGTTGACCCCCGAAACACCCCCCAGGTATACTCCACCCTCCAGGTATACGCCACTCTGCAGGTATACTCCACCCTGCAGGTATACTCCACCCTGCAGGTATACTCCACCCTGCAGGTATACGCCACTCTGCAGGTATACTCCACCCTGCAGGTATACTCCACCCTCCAGGTATACTCCACCCTGCAGGTATACGCCACTCTGCAGGTATACTCCACCCTGCAGGTATACTCTACCCTGCAGGTATACTCCACCCTGCAGGTATACGCCACTCTGCAGGTATACTCCACCCCCAGGTATACTCCACCCTCCAGGTATACTCCACCCTCAGGTATACTCCACCCTGCAGGTATACTCCACCCTCCAGGTATACGCCACTCTGCAGGTATACTCCACCCTGCAGGTATACTCCACCCTGCAGGTATACTCCACCCTGCAGGTATACTCTACCCTGCAGGTATACTCTACCCTGCAGGTATACTCCACCCTGCAGGTATACTCCACCCTGCAGGTATACTCCACCCTGCAGGTATACTCTACCCTGCAGGTATACTCCACCCTGCAGGTATACGCCACTCTGCAGGTATACTCCACCCCCAGGTATACTCCACCCTCCAGGTATACTCCACCCTCCAGGTATACTCCACCCTGCAGGTATACTCCACCCTGCAGGTATACTCCACCCTGCAGGTATACTCCACCCTGCAGGTATACTCCACCCTGCAGGTATACTCCACCCTGCAGGTATACTCCACCCCAGGTATACTCCACCCTGCAGGTATACGCTACTCTGCAGGAATACTCCACCCTCCAGGTATACTCCACCCTGCAGGTATGCGCCCCTGCAGGTATACTCCACCCTGCAGGTATACTCCACCCTACAGGTATACGCCACTCTGCAGGTATACTCCACCCCCCAGGTATACTCCACCCTCCAGGTATACTCCACCCTGCAGGTATGCGCCCCTGCAGGTATACTCCACCCTCCAGGTATACTCCACCCTCCAGGTATACTCCACCCTCCAGGTATACTCCACCCTGCAGGTATGCGCCCCTGCAGGTATACTCCACCCCAGGTATACTCCACCCTCCAGGTATACTCCACCCTGCAGGTATGCGCCCCTGCAGGTATACTCCACCCTCCAGGTATACTCTACACTGCAGGTATACTCCACCCTGCAGGTATACTCTACACTGCAGGTATACTCCACCCCAGGTATACTCCACCCTCCAGGTATACTCCACCCTGCAGGTATGCGCCCCTGCAGGTATACTCCACCCTCCAGGTATACTCTACACTGCAGGTATACTCCACCCTCCAGGTATACTCCACACTGCAGGTATACTCTACACTGCAGGTATACTCCACCCTCCAGGTATACTCCACCCTCCAGGTATACTCCACCCTGCAGGTATACTCTACACTGCAGGTATACTCCACCCTCCAGGTATACTCCACCCTGCAGGTATACTCTACACTGCAGGTATACTCCACCCTCCAGGTATACTCCACCCTCCAGGTATACTCCACTCTGAAGGTATACTCTACACTGCAGATATACTCCACCCTCCAGGTATACAGTGGCTGCTGATGTTGTGTTCGTGTTGAAACAGCGAGTTTAGTTCATGACAGGTTTTGAAACCGTGAGGGGGAAAGCTCTAGCTGTTGTCCCCTCCAAGGTAAAGTCAGTGTTCTCTGAAGAACTTGTTCGGAATGACGATAAATTCCAGCCAAAGGACAACAAGTGCAACTAATGTGACATTTTATTTTGGCAACGTTTCGCTCACCAGGAACTTTATCAAGCCGTTAGTTGTACCAACGTTAACACAGACTGTAAAGTCACATGAGCCTGGGCACGGTCTGAAACTGGAAGGGGATGACACATGCCCGAAATGCCCTGGGCATGATAGTGGCTTTCTTTGTACTTAGCGAATCAAAATTGTAATTACACATTGTAAACTATGCAAAGAAATGAAATCTTTACCTTTATCTTTCAAACGTTTCGCCTATACAGTGGGTTTCTTCAGTCAGAGGCAACAGGTGTAGCAGTGAAATTATGTAATCAATCCATCAATCTTGAGGAATTAGTATTTGAGGTGGTCAGTCCCTCAGCCTGGAGAAGAGTTCAGCTCCATGGTCTGGAACAAGGTGGTCAGTCCCTCAGCCTGGAGAAGAGTTCAGCTCCATGGTCTGGAACAAGGTAGTCAGTCCCTCAGCCTGGAGAAGAGTTCAGCTTCATGGTCTGGAACAAGGTAGTCAGTCCCTCAGCCTGGAGAAGAGTTCAGCACCATGGTCTGGAACAAGGTGGTCAGTCCCTCAGCCTGGAGAAGAGTTCAGCTCCATGGTCTGGAACAAGGTGGTCAGTCCCTCAGCCTGGAGAAGAGTTCAGCTCCATGGTCTGGAACAAGGTGGTCAGTCCCTCAGCCTGGAGAAGAGCTCAGCTCCATGGTCTGGAACAAGGTGGTCAGTCCCTCAGCCTGGAGAAGAGTTCAGCTCCATGGTCTGGAACAAGGTGGTCAGTCCCTCAGCCTGGAGAAGAGTTCAGCTCCATGGTCTGGAACAAGGTGGTCAGTCCCTCAGCCTGGAGAAGAGTTCAGCTCCATGGTCTGGAACAAGGTGGTCAGTCCCTCAGCCTGGAGAAGAGTTCAGCTCCATGGTCTGGAACAAGGTGGTCAGTCACTCAGCCTGGAGAAGAGTTCAGCTCCATGGTCTGGAACAATATCTAAAGGCTGAGGGACTGACCACCACAAATACTAATTCCTCAGGATTGATGGACTGATTACATAATCATGTCACTACTACACTGCTGCCTCTGTCCCACTGTGTACACTGAACGTGTCCTGAAATGTGTCTCAAAGAGGAGAAAATCGTTGCTTTTGGTCGATTTATTTGGGGAAGGGTATGCGCCCCCTTCCCTCATATTTATCTGGGGAGGGGCATGCGCCCCCCTTCCCTCCTATTTATCTGGGGAGGGGTATGCGCCCCCCTTCACTAGTAATTTTTATGGAGTTTTTAATAGGTCTATGTCAATTACCCACTATGTCCTATATTCTCCACTTATTGAAGAATATATAGACCTTGACCTGTGTGACCTGTCAAGGTATATTATTCAGGAAAATAAGATACCAGATATACCAAGCAAATTTCCTAAATTTTGCTTGTAACCGATACGTGAACTGTAGATATAAATCCATATGTACTCCTGTTAACCCTTTTGGGCCCTTGTTTCTAGGCCTTAATAAACTAGCCACTACCATCCACAGGATGGATATGAGGTGCATAATAAACTAGCCACTACCATCCACAGGATGGGTATGAGGTGCACAATAAACTAGCCACTATCATCCACAGGATGGATATGAGGTGCACAATAATCTAGCCACTACCATCCACAGGATGGATATGAGGTGCACAATAAACTAGCCACTACCATCCACAGGATGGATATGAGGTGCACAATAAACTAGCCACTACCATCCACAGGATGGATATGAGGTGCACAATAAACTAGCCACTACCATCCACAGGATGGATATGAGGTGCACAATAAACTAGCCACTTCGGTAGCAAAATCCAAATCTACATCAATTAGTGGGATAGCCTCAACCCTGTCCAGGCATTCCTGGATATACTATAGTTTATGAAATGAGAAAGAGAGTGAGAGGAGCAGAGGCAGACAGAAGCAGAGACAGACAGATACAGAGGCAGACAGAGACAGGCAGAGGCAGACATAAAGAGACAGAGACAGACAGACATTGACTTTTGTTGTTGTTGAAGGATTGAAAATGGAGAACAAGTGTTGCAGAATCCTGGGACGCCATTGATAAACAGAACGAATGTTGTTTCTCTGCTTGCAATGACAGCAATGTTTGTTTTCTTTTAGGTTAGAATTTGTTGAAAATAGTGCAGAGTTAGAACCAATTTTCGACTTCCGGTCGTTTAATGGGTGATTCTGATTTTTAAATGGGCGATTTTTTGTGATGATTTGGTAGTAAGGAAGACAAAGTAGCGAAATAGTTGTGAATTAAGAAGGTCTAAGTACGTGAATTGGCCTAAACTAAGCTTCAAAATGGGCGAAACCTCGCATGGTTAAAGAACAAAACGATACAATACCGTGACTGGAACAATACACAAGTAACCCGCTCATAGTAGAGAGAAACTTAGCACGACGTTTCGCTCCAACTTCGACCATTTACAAAGTCACACTGTGTGACTTTGTAAATGGTCGAAATCGGACCGAAACGTCGTGGTAAGCGTCTCTCTGTGTAATTCCATTAAGTCTTGCATTACATTTTGAATTTTTGGTGTCACTAACTTAGAAAAAACAATAATAAAGTATATATATTTTTTTTCAAACTCGTGGATACACAATTGGTTCGTATTCTGAGGATGTGAACGATTTATGTCCGAAAAACCTTAATTTTTTCAGCTTTTTCGATTAAAAAGGACTGATAATTTGAGTATTTTAGCCAAAAGAAAATGTTAGGAAATATCTCCAGCTGTTTCTGAAGTATATAGTAATATAGTTTTATCTGGGATCTGGGTTCCTCCTCGGGGATCTTGTGGGATCTGGGTTCCTCCTCGGGGATCTTCTGGGATCCTCTTATGTTATTCTCTGGGATCTTCTAGGGTCCTCTTATGGGATTTTCTGGGATCCTCTTGGATCTTCTGGTATCTTCAGGGATCCTCTGGGATCTCCTTGGATCCTCTGGGATCCTCCTCTGGAATCTTCTGGGATACTCTTGTTATTCTCTGGGAACTTCTGGGGTCCTTTTATGGGAGTTTCTGGGATCCTCTGGGATCTTCAGGGATTCTCTGGGATCTTCTTGGATCCTCTGGAATCTTCTGGGATCCTCTTATGGGATTTTCTGGGATCTTCTGGGATCCTCCGGGATATTCTGGGATCCTCCGGGATCTTCTGGGATCGTCTAGGATCTTCTGGGATCCCAGAAGGGGGTTGAAATATACAGATCAATTAATGTCTGAGTTTGTGGGTTAAATGCATTGACAAGTGTTGATTACATTTTAATTATCCATTAACAACTGTCTTAATTTAGGCCCAAGAATTAACAACTGGGTATCAACACTTCAACTGTTTGCCATCCTAATAGTGTAGAAAATGCCATCCTAAGATCACTAAAAACAACTTGTGGCACTGAATCTATGGCACTGAGCTTGACTCTATGATTATTTCTGATTCTGTCTCATCACTGAAGGCTCTTGACTCACATAATGACTGTTAACATGATCATTGCAGAAGCCAGGTATTGGTACTCAAAAATCCGGTAAAAAGGGAATAAATGTACAAATGTTATGGATTCCAGCACACTCTGGATTACATCTTCGTGGATTTAAGTTGATATGTTAGCCAAGAAGGACCATGGAAAATATAACTTTGGTGTATCTGTCTAGCATTAGCAGTAATATTAGGAGGTAAATAATGAAATTGAATGTTATAGAAATGTAGTTAGAAGCCTGAGTAGATCTATCATTCACTATCATAACATGAACGTAGATAAGTACGTTTATGGAGCAACTTGCAATGTGAACACTGATGTTGTAGTGGCCAGACTGACTGATGTTGTAGTGGCCAGACTGACTGATGTTGTAGTGGCCAGACTTAAGCTTGGTTACAAGTATACTTCTGACAGTCTGACAGACTCACTGATGTTATAGTGGCCAGGCATAAGCTTTATTACAGGTACATCAGACTGTCTGACAGACACTTTCCTGAGCACTATGTGCTTATTTGTCCACTTATTGAGGAATATATAGACAGTATAATAACCTATGTGATATGTCAAGATATATTAGTAATGAAAATAAGATACCAGATATATTAAGAAATTATCCTAAATTTACTTGTAACAGATAAAATGTAAATCTTGTTAACCCTTTTGGGGCCTAGTTCTTAGGCCTATTGTGTATCCCTATGCTCTTGTGATACCCTCCATAGGATGAATATGAGGTACACAATAAACTAGCAGTAGTAATAGCATTAATATATATATATATATATATATATATATATATATATATATATATATATATATATATATATATATATTATACACACTGTTAGAGGAAGACAGAAAATTTGTACTTAATAAGGACACACACAAGCCATTTTATCATTTACAATTTATTAAATCTTCTTTTATTAATATTTTTTTTATTATGTAAAATTTTGATTGAGTCTTGTCAATGCTGGGCATTTTTTTGGCTTTTATTTTTACCCAAAAGTAATAATTTCGGGATTTTTTTGAGTAATATAATTGCGTTTTTTAATGTTGTGTGTATGTGGATTTTGTTTTTCTGTGTTGGAAATTGTTTATTGGGTTTTAATGGTGTCGGGGCTTGGTGTTTTTTTTTTTTTTTTTTTTTTGAGGGGAGATTTTCATTGTTTTTCCAGGTGGGGTGTTTGCTGAAGTATGTGTTTGTGTGTGTGTTTGTTATATGTATGAGGGTGTGTATGTGTGTGTAGTATAACTTGTCGGTTCTCTGAACCCTTCATCTACATCCTGTCTGACACAGCAACATCTTGGGATCTTGATACAAACGAATTCTTCAACACTTGTCCAACCTTTGGACGAAGACCTACTTCGACTAGTGGATGGTACCACTATGACCCCGCCTCCTCCTGCTTCGCCTCACCTGACTACAGTATATAAGCCACCTCTACGGCCCTGTGCTGTATTCCTACAAGATTGATGGACTGAACACAGCGACTCCAGGCCGAGGGACTGATTACCTCAAACTTCTCTCCTTACACCTTTCTACTTTGTATTGGACTGATGAAGCCACTGTGTGGCGAAACGTTTCCTCAATAAAGATACCAAAGTGTTGCATATGTGTCTAATTTATAACTTGTTGGTTCTCTGAACCATTCATCTACACGTGTGTGTAGTATGTTAGTGTGTGTGAATGGTATATGTATGAGGGTGTGTGTGTGGTATGTGTGTGTGGTATGTGTGTGTAATATGTGTGGTATGTGTGTATGTGTCATAATGTGTGAATGTATTTGTGTATATTATGTGTTATATACATTTTCGTGGTTGTCTGTATGCATGTATATGCTTGTGTATACATGTGTGTTGACAAGCCAATAACAGCAGAACAAACAATACCCACCACCACGTCTAATAAACAATACCCACCACCACATCTAATAAACAATACCCACCACCACATCAAATAAACAATACCCACCACCACATCTAACAAACAATACCCACCACCACATCTAACAAACAATTCTCAAGCCACCATTCCCAACAAAGCCACAAACAAACACCCAACACATACTCAACATATGCTACACTTAGACAAACCAAATTACTTACTATTCAGAAGACTCCAGTAGTCGACTATTCGAATTATCTATCATTTTCAGCATTTTCTTTTTCGAAGAACTATTTTTGAAGTCCTGAAACACTATTATCATAATTGGGGAATTTCGAAGAGGCTGGACAATGAAATTGACTCACTCGCGAAGGGCGATTACCGACCGATAAAACCGCGCTACGGGTCATTTTTCAATGGCCCAGGGTTTCGAAAACCACCATCCCAGCGATAGAAACCCACTTAGACGGATAGATTCACATGGTTGAGGGATCCCCTGGCTCCGAGCCGCGTATATCCTCAATGCTCGAGCGCCGGGAACCAACTAGCTGACGGCTGACAGCAACTGCCACCAGCACCCACGTATATAGTGGGAGGTGGAGCCTTGCGTGGTAAACTCAGTGGGAGGAGCTTGGTCACAGTGGGGTCGCACGCCCACTTTCTGCAGCGCGGGAGGTTTTGTGCGTCAGGATACTGTCGCTGCTGACACTGGTGGTGGTTTGTGCGTCAGGAAATAGGGCTTCCTGACGCTGGTGGTGGTTTGTGCGTCAGGAAATAGGGCTTCCTGGCGCTGGTGGTAGTTTGTGCGTCAGGAAATAGGGCTTCCTGACGCTGGTGGTGGTTTGTGCGTCAGGAAATAGGGCTTCCTGGCGCTGGTGGTGTTTGTGCGTCAGGAAATAGGGCTTCCTGACGCTGGTGGTAGGTTTGTGCGTCAGGAAATAGGGCTTCCTGGCGCTGGTGGTGGTTTGTGCGTCAGAAAATAGGGCTTCCTGGCGCTGGTGGTGGTTTGTGCGTCAGGAAATAGGGCTTCCTGGCGCTGGTGGTAGTTTGTGCGTCAGGAAATAGGGCTTCCTGACGCTGGTGGTAGTTTGTGCGTCAGGAAATAGGGCTTCCTGGCGCTGGTGGTGGTTTGTGCGTCAGGAAATAGGGCTTCCTGGCGCTGGTGGTGGTTTGTGCGTCAGAAAATAGGGCTTCCTGGCGCTGGTGGTGGTTTGTGCGTCAGGAAATAGGGCTTCCTGGCGCTGGTGGTGGTTTGTGCGTCAGGAAATAGGGCTTCCTGGCGCTGGTGGTGGTTTGTGCGTCAGGAATAGGGCTTCCTGGCGCTGGTGGTGGTTTGTGCGTCAGGAATAGGCTTCCTGGCGCTGGTGGTAGTTTGTGCGTCAGGAAATAGGGCTTCCTGGCGCTGGTGGTGGTTTGTGCGTCAGGAAATAGAGCTTCCTGACGCTGGTGGTGGTTTGTGCGTCAGGATACTGTCGCTGCTGACACTGGTGGTGGTTTGTGCGTCAGGATACTGTCGCAGCTGACGCAGGTGGTGGTTTGTGCGTCAGGAAATAGGGCCTCCTGACACCCTCATTTAACTCGTTAATCAGATACTTATCCCGCTTAACGAACCCACATTCCACCCTATATAAAGAACAGCTATATAAAACATCGTTGACCCACACCTCATAACTGAGACACCTCTAAGTTATTCTAAGATCATTAGAACCTCTCTAACTACATCAAGTGTAACAACCCTTCTAAGTTTCTCTAAGATCATTAGAACCTCTCTAACTACATCAAGTGTAACAACCCTTCTAAGTTATTCTAAGATCATTAGAACCTCTCTAACTACATCAAGTGTAACAACCCTTCTAAGTTATTCTAAGATCATTAGAACCTCTCTAACTACATCAAGTGTAACAACCCTTCTAAGTTATTCTAAGATCATTAGAACCTCTCTAACTACATCAAGTGTAACAACCCTTCTAAGTTATTCTAAGATCATTAGAACCTCTCTAACTACATCAAGTGTAACAACCCTTCTAAGTTATTCTAAGATCATTAGAACCTCTCTAACTACATCAAGTGTAACAACCCTTCTAAGTTATTCTAAGATCATTAGAACCTCTCTAACTACATCAAGTGTAACAACCCTTCTAAGTTATTCTAAGATCATTAGAACCTCTCTAACTACATCAAGTGTAACAACCCTTCTAAGTTATTCTAAGATCATTAGAACCTCTCTAACTACATCAAGTGTAACAACCCCTTCTAAGTTATTCTAAGATCATTAGAACCTCTCTAACTACATCAAGTGTACCAACCCCTTCTAAGTTATTCTAAGATCATTAGAACCTCTCTAACTACATCAAGTGTAACAACCCCTTCTAAGTTATTCTAAGATCACTAGAACCTCTCTAACTACATCAAGTGTAACAACCCCTTCTAAGTTATTCTAAGATCATTAGAACCTCTCTAACTACATCAAGTGTAACACCCCTTCTAAGTTATTCTAAGATCATTAGAACCTCTCTAACTACATCAAGTGTAACAACCCTTCTAAGTTATTCTAAGATCATTAGAACCTCTCTAACTACATCAAGTGTAACAACCCTTCTAAGTTATTCTAAGATCATTAGAACCTCTCTAACTACATCAAGTGTAACAACCCTTCTAAGTTATTCTAAGATCATTAGAACCTCTCTAACTACATCAAGTGTAACAACCCTTCTAAGTTATTCTAAGATCATTAGAACCTCTCTAACTACATCAAGTGTAACAACCCTTCTAAGTTATTCTAAGATCATTAGAACCTCTCTAACTACATCAAGTGTAACAACCCCTTCTAAGTTATTCTTAGATCATTAGAACCTCTCTAACTACATCAAGTGTAACAACCCCTTCTAAGTTATTTTAAGATCATTAGAACCTCTCTAACTACATCAAGTGTAACAACCCTTCTAAGTTATTCTAAGATCATTAGAACCTCTCTAACTACATCAAGTGTAACAACCCTTCTAAGTTATTCTAAGATCATTAGAACCTCTCTAACTACATCAAGTGTAACAACCCTTCTAAGTTATTCTAAGATCATTAGAACCTCTCTAACTACATCAAGTGTAACAACCCTTCTAAGTTATTCTAAGATCATTAGAACCTCTCTAACTACATCAAGTGTAACAACCCCTTCTAAGTTATTCTAAGATCATTAGAACCTCTCTAACTACATCAAGTGTAACAACCCTTCTAAGTTATTCTAAGATCATTAGAACCTCTCTAACTACATCAATTTGATAAATCAACTCCCTTCTAAGTTATTCTAAGATCATTAGAACCTCTCTAACTACATCAAGTGTAACAACCTCTTCTAAGTTATTCTCATAGATCAGTTACGAACCTCTCTTAACTACATCAAGTGCTAACAACCCTTCTAAGTTATTCTAAGATCATTAGAACCTCTCTAACTACATCACATCAAGTGTAAACAACCCCTTACTAAGTTATTCTAAGATCATTAGAACCTCTCTAACTACATCAAGTGTAACAACCCTTCTAAGTTATTCTAAGATCATTAACCCCAACTAGACAGTGTCAACCCTGCAAGTTATTCTAACGATCATCTAGACGTCCACTACAGTTAACCTGCCTACTAAGTTTTCAGACACCACCACTGACCAGCACCACCACTGACCAGCACCACCATCTGACCAGCACCACCACATGACACACCACCACTGACCAGCACCACCACTGACCAGCACCACCACTGACCAGCACCACCACTGACCAGCACCAACACTGACCAGCACCAACACTGACCAGCACCAACACTGACCAGCACCAACACTGACCAGCACCAACACTGACCAGCACCAACACTGACCAGCACCAACACTGACCAGCACCAACACTGACCAGCACCACCACCACTGACCAGCACCACCACCACTGACCAGCACCCCACCACTGACCAGACACCAGACCACCCTGAGCACCACCACTGAAGCACCATTGCACACCAACACTGACCAGCACCAACACTGACCAGCACCAACACTGACCAGCACCAACACTGACCAGCACCAACACTGACCAGCACCAACACTGACCAGCACCAACACTACCAGACCACCACCACTGAAGCACCACCACCTGACCAGCACCACCACCACTGACCAGCACCAACACTGCTCAGCACCACTTGCCAGCACCACCACTGACCAGCACCACCACTGACCAGCACTACCACTGCTCAGCACCACTGGCCAGCACCACCACTCACCAGCACAACCCCTGACCAGCACCACCACCACTGACCAGCACCACCACCACTGACCAGCACCACCACCACTGACCAGCACCACCACCACTGACCAGCACCACCACTGACCAGCACCACCACCACTCACCAGCACCACCACTGACCAGCACCACCACTGACCAGCACCACTGGCCTCACTATTTCAACCTTTGATGAATTTATTAGTGGGTTAATACGGTGTTTGTACAGTATCAGTACAGTGTTAGCACTGTGTTTATGTGTTAGTAATATATATATATATATATATATATATATATATATATATATATATATATATATATATATATATATATATATATATATATATATTGTGTGTGTATGTTTGTGCTTCTATTTCCCACCTCACCCATTGTTCAGTTAACAGCCACAAAGTAATTAAGAATCCCCGCATCGCAAACGACCCACCAAAACGTCGCTCCATTTCGAAACGTTGTTTTAATCCAAATTTTTGCATTCTCTTCATTAGTCGCCATGAAATTTTTCATTAATTCTTCTGAGTTTCTAAATTCTGTAAAAATTGGATCACTGAGAGAATTTAATTCTAAGTGGAAATTGTGATCTTTTTTCAGATGGAATTTAACTCTATGGTAGAAGACTGATGAATTTCATTGTGCTAGTTTATCACCATAACTAACTGTTATCTTAGCTAGTTTATACAGGAAGAGGTTCTATCCTTGCTAGTGTACACTAACAGTTGTTATCCTGCTTAGTTCACACGCTAGTAGTTATCCTACCTAGTTTATACACTAGTTATCCTACCTAGTGTACACACTAGTTATTCTACCTAGTGTACATGTTTTACTGTACCTAGTGTGACACACTAGTTATTCACTATAATAGTTATCATCTAGTGTACACACTAGTTATCCTACCTAGTGTACACACTAGTTATCATACCAAGTGTACACACTAGTTATTCTACCTAGTGTGCACACTAGTTATTCAATCTAGTGTACACACTAGTTATTCTACCTAGTGTACACTAGTTATACCTAGTGTACACACTAGTTATCTACCTAGTGTACCACTAGTTATCTACTAGTGTACACTAGTTATTCTACCTAGTGTACACACTAGTTATCTACCTAGTGTACACTAGTTATCATACCAAGTGTACACACTAGTTATTCTACCTAGTGTACACACTAGTTATTCTACTTAGTGTACACTAGTTATCCTACCTAGTGTACACACTAGTTATCCTACCTAGTGTACACACTAGTTATTCTACCTAGTGTACACACTAGTTATCCTACCTAGTGTACACACTAGTTATTCTACCTAGTGTACACACTAGTTATTCTATCAAATGTACACACTAGTTATCCTACCTAGTGTACACACTAGTTATCCTACCTAGTGTACACACTAGTTTCTATAGTGTACTGTTATCCTAGTGTACACACTAGTTATCTACCTAGTGTACACTAGTTATTCTACTAGTGTACACTAGTTATCTACCTAGTGTACACACTAGTTATTCTACCTAGTGTACACACTAGTTATTCTACCTATGTACACACTAGTTATCTCTAGGTACACTAGTTATCTACATGTACACTAGTTATTCTACTAGTGTACACTAGTTATTCTACCTAGTGTACACACTAGTTATCTCCTAGTGTACATATATTCTACCTAGTTACTGTTATCTACCTAGTGTACACACTAGTTATTCTACCTAGTGTACACACTAGTTATTCTACCTAGTGTACACACTAGTTATTCTACCTAGTGTACACACTAGTTATTCTACCTAGTGTACACACTAGTTATTCTACCTAGTGTACACACTAGTTATTCTACCTAGTGTACACTAGTTATCCTACCTAGTGTACACACTAGTTATCCTACCTAGTGTCACCTGAGTTATCTACTAGTGTACACACTAGTTATTCTACCTAGTGTACACTGTTATCTACCTAGTGTACACTAGTTATTCTACCTAGTGTACACACTAGTTATTCTACCTAGTGTACACACTAGTTATTCTACCTAGTGTACACACTAGTTATTCTACCTAGTGTACACACTAGTTATTCTACCTAGTGTACACACTAGTTATTCTACCTAGTGTACGCACTAGTTATTCTACCTAGTGTACGCACTAGTTATTCTACCTAGTGTACGCACTAGTTATTCTACCTAGTGTACGCACTAGTTATTCTACCTAGTGTACGCACTAGTTATTCTACCTAGTGTACGCACTAGTTATTCTACCTAGTGTACGCACTAGTTATTCTACCTAGTGTACGCACTAGTTATTCTACCTAGTGTACGCACTAGTTATTCTACCTAGTGTACGCACTAGTTATTCTACCTAGTGTACGCACTAGTTATTCTACCTAGTGTACGCACTAGTTATTCTACTATGTACGCACTAGTTATTCTACCTAGTGTACGCACTAGTTATTCTACCTAGTGTACGCACTAGTTATTCTACCTAGTGTACGCACTAGTTATTCTACCTAGTGTACGCACTAGTTATTCTACCTAGTGTACGCACTAGTTATTCTACTAGTGTACGCACTAGTTATTCTACCTAGTGTACGCACTAGTTATTCTACCTAGTGTACGCACTAGTTATTCTACCTAGTGTATGCACTAGTTATTCTACTAGTGTACGCACTAGTTATTCTACCTAGTGTACGCACTAGTTATTCTACCTAGTGTACGCACTAGTTATTCTACCTAGTGTACGCACTAGTTATTCTACCTAGTGTACGCACTAGTTATTCTACCTAGTGTACGCACTAGTTATTCTACCTAGTGTACGCACTAGTTATTCTACCTAGTGTACACACTTATCCTGCTACTGCTCAGCAGTAGTCTCCAGCAGAACAGGTGACAGGTGTGTCAGCAGTCAGGTGGCAGGCTGACAGGTGTGTCAGCAGTCAGGTGGCAGACTAACAGGTGTGTCAGCAGTCAGGTGGCAGACTAACAGGTGTGTCAGCAGTCAGGTGGCAGGCTGACAGGTGTGTCAGCAGTCAGCTGGCAGGCTGACAGGTGTGTCAGCAGTGAGGTGGCAGGCTGACAGGTGTGTCAACAGTCAGGTGCAGGCTGACCAGTGTGTCAACAGTCAGGTGGCAGGCTGACAAATGTGTCAGCAGTCAGGTGGCAGACTAACAGGTGTGTCAAAAGTCAGGTGCAGGCTGACAGATATGTGGCTCTGGTCAACCATTGATAAATTGATGGTGTCAGTGGCGGCTTGTGGACGCTGACCACAAAACTCAATAGAAAATAGCATGGAAATCTACTTAGTAGATTGGACAGTCGAAAAATCCGATTAGGGAAAAAATTATTGAATTTCAAAATACAGAAATACACACACACGTTTTAATTATATATATATATATATATATATATATATATATATATATATATATATATATATATATATATATATATATATATATTTATATATATATTTTTATATATATATATATATATATATATATACAGTGGTCCCCCGGTTTTTCGATATTTTTTTTTTCCCCAAAATGCTGTTAAGTGCCATTACCAAACGAATTTATCTCCTTAAGAAAAGTTGTAAAATAGACTATCCTTTTGGGGCCCCCAAAATTACATTTTCAAAAGCTTTTAAAAAAAATAAACTTACAAAAAAGGGTGATTTTGGGGGACCATCGAAAACCGGGGACCACTTATATATATATTTTTTTTTTTTTTAACACATGGGCCCGATTCCCACCAAGGCAGGGGGGCCCCCAAAAAAAAAAACTTTCATCATCATTCACCCCATCACTGTCTTGCCAAAAGGGGTGCTTTACACTACAGTTATAAAACTGCACTTTTACACCCTCCTTCAGGTGCCGGCACTGTTTTTCTCCAGAACTCAAGTCCCTGCCTTTTCCTGAATCCCTTCATAAATGTTACTTTGCTCCCTCCAACAGCACGTAAAAAGTTTTAAAAAACCCAAAGCCTCCATTCACCCCTATCAAATCGCTCACACTTGCGGGAAAACCCAACCCCCTCGCAAAAAAACTTCCTTTACCCCCTCCTCCAACCTTTCCTAGGCCAACCCCCCCCCTTTCCCCTCCACTACAGTTTATACATCTCAAAGTCCTCTGTCTCGTTCCATTCTCTCACATGTCCAAACCACCTCAACAACCCCTCCTCAGCTCCCCCTGGACAATCGTTTTGGTAATCCGCACCTCTCCCTCCAATCTGATATCCAATCTTTCGTCACCTATTCTTTTTTTTATCCTCATCACCTTCTCTTTCCTATATTCACTTTCAATTTTCTTCTTTTACACACCCTAAAATTTATCCACCAACCTCTGCAGCTTCTCTTCAGAATCTCCCAAAGCACAGTGTTTATCAGCAAAAAGCAACTGTGACCCCTCCACTTTGTATTTGTTCCAAACTTTTAGCCCCCAAACCCCTTGCCAAGACCCTCGCATTCACTTCTCTTACAACCCCATCTATAAAAATATTGAACAACCACGGTGACATCACACATCCTTGTCTAAGGCCCACTTTTACTGGGGAAAAAGTCCCCTTCCCTCCCACACACTCTAACCTGAGCCTCACTATCCTCATAAAAACTCTTCACTGCTTTCAGTAACCTTCCTCCTATTCCATACACCTGCAACATCTGCCCCTTTTCCCCCCATCTACCCTATCATAAAGCCTTTTCCAAATCCATAAATGCCACAAAAACATCTTTACCCTTATCCAAATACTGTTCACCTATATGTTTCACTGTAAACACTTGGGGCTACACACCCCCTACCTTTCCTAAAGCCCCCCTTTTTCATCTGCTATCCTGCTTTCTGTTTTACTCTTAATTCTTTCAAAAATAACTCTACCATACACTTTACCAGGTACACTCATAAGAACATAAGAACATAAAAAAAGGGAAAACTGCAGCAGGCCCACTGGCCCATGCGAGGCAGGTCCAAATCTCCAACGGGAAGCCAATGCCCCGACCCAGCCAGGTCAGATTACATTCACTTAAAGGGAAAGGGCACTGCATCCCGACCTATACACAACCCACGGGCCAATTCCCAAAACCCCACCCCCCCATATAA
>WNWK01012825.1:0-57897 GCA_009830355.1 Cherax destructor
ACAATATGAAGTTCAATGATGAGAAATTTCAATTACTCAGATACGGAAAACGTGAAGAAATTAAAATCTCATCGGAGTACAAAACTAATTCCAACCACACAATAGAGCGAAAACCTAATGTCAAAGACCTGGGAGTGATCATGTCAAAGGATCTCACCTTCAAGGACCATAACAAAGTAGCAATTGCATCTGCTCGAAAAATGACAGGATGGATAATGAGAACCTTCAAAACCAGGGATGCCAAGCCCATGTTGACACTTTACAGATCGCTTGTTCTATCTAGGCTGGAATATTGCTGCACACTAACTGCACCTTTCAAGGCGGGTGAAATTGCTGACCTTGAAAATGTGCAGAGAACCTTCACCGCGATAAACCATCTCAACTACTGGGAACGCTTGAAGTTCCTAAACCTGTACTCTTTAGAACGCAGGCGGGAGAGATACATTATTATATACACATGGAAAATTCTCGAGGGATTAGTACCAAACTTGTACACAAAAATCACTCCCTACGAAAGCAAAAGACTCGGCAGGCGATGTAACATCCCCCCAATGAAGAGCAGGGGTGCCACTAGCACGTTGAGGGACAACACAATAAGTGTCAGGGGCCCAAGATTGTTCAACTGCCTCCCAGCATACATCAGGGGGATTACCAACAAACCCCTGGCTGTCTTCAAGTGGGCACTGGACAGGCACCTCAAGTCGGTACCTGATCAGCCGGGCTGTGGTTTGTACGTTGGACTGCGTGCGGCCAGCAGTAACAGCCTGGTTGATCAGGCTCTGGTCCAACAGGAGGCCTGGTCACAGACCGGGCCGCGGGGGCGTTGACCCCTGGAATTCTCTCCAGGTAGACTCCAGGTACACACACACACACACACACACTTGCTACACTGTTAATACTACACATTATCGCTGCCTGGTGCTATAGCCTTTATCGACTCCACTTTGATACTTTGCTACGATTTCTTTCTTTAATTCTATGGTGTTCCTCACTTTCTTTACCAAAGGACTGGTACTAGAGCTTTCTTTGGGCCCATGGTGGCTTATTTAGCAGTCACACAATAATCAATTGCCAAAAACGATGGATTGTTAAGAAATGTTTTGTATGAACTCGCAGGATAATGTTCACTCAACCAGAAACAATGCTACACTGCCTGAGAATGTGTGTGGGAGGCGGGCTTGCGGGCTTTGTATGTGCGCTGGGCACTGGACAGGTTCCATACCATACCTTTGATATACCTTTGAAGAGTTTCGAGAGTATCTACTCTCTGAGCCCGGCCATGGGCCAGGCTCGTCTGGTGCTTGCCTGGTCAACCAGGCTGTTGCTGCTGGAGGCCCGCTGCCCCACATATCCATCACAGCCTGGTTGATCTGGCACCTGGTGAAGATATTTGTCCAGTTTCCTCTTGAAGGCTTCTACACTGGTTCCAGCCGTGTTTCGGATATCTTCTGGTAAGATGTTGAATAGTCTGGGACCCCGGATGTTAATACAGTGCTCCCGTATTGTCCCCACCGCACCCCTGCTCCTCACTGGGTTTATTTTACACTTTCTCCCATATCTCTCACTCCAGTATGTTGTTATGGCAGTGGAGGTAATATTTCCACGAAAAAAGTGCCTGAAAACTGAAATCACCGAGAACGGAGATACACAAAAACGGAGGGTTCACTGTACTATAATCTATTACAGTAGACCCTCGCTATTCGAACACTCCAAACTCGCCCTTTTATGTAAGTTTAGTATTGTAAGTGCTTTTATAAGTGTATTTTTGGGGGTCTGAAATGGACTAATCTAATTTACATCATTCCTTATGGGAATAAATTCGTTTGGTAACAGCACTTGAACAGCATTCTGGAATGAAGAATGTTCGAATAGCGAGGGTCCACTGTACTTCTATATTTGATCTTATGTTTGTAAATAAATTGACTGATCCCTGATTAATGGTGGGTGTTAATTTAAAATCAAGTACATATAAGATAAGATTTTCTTCGGATTTTTAACCCCGGAGGGTTAGCCACCCAGGATAACCCAAGAAAGTCAGTGCGTCATCAAGGACTGTGTCTTATTTCCATTGGGGTCCTCAATCTTGTCCCCCAGGATGCGACCCACACCAGTCGACTAACACCTAGGTACCTATTTGCTGCTAGGTGAACATGACAACAGGTGTAAGGAAACACGTCGAAATGTTTCCACCCCGCCGGGAATCGAACCCAGGCCCTCCGTGTGTGAAGCGAGATCTTTAGTCACCAGGCCACCGGGGCAGGTATTTTAATTTCAATCTCCATGGGGAAGTGGAACAGAATTCTTCTTCCATAAGACATGCATGTTGTAAAAAGTTACTAAAATACCGGGAGCAAGAGGCTAGTAACCCCTTCTCCTGTATACATTACTAAAGTTAAAAAGAAAAACTTTCGTGACCTAAAAAGAAAAACTTTCATTTTTCTTTTTAGGTCACCCTGCCTCAGTGGGATACAGCCGGTTTGTTGAAAGAAGAAGATTTTAATTTCAAACACGTTTTGTGCATGTCCGCATGGAAAATCTTGATATTCCTCTATTTAGAAGAAATAAAAGGCATGTTGAGGTGAATGATAGTCAAGGGACTTTCCAAACTTTTGACAGGATCTAATGAAAAATCTTGGGATTCTCATTTGTTTAGAAATAAAAAAGGCATGTGCAAGTGCGTGATAGTCGAGGGGCTTGCTAACTTTCTGACAGGACCCTATGGAAAACCTTGAGATATTCTTCTACTTAAAAAACCTTATGATAGGACCCTTTGGAAAATCTTGTAATATTCCTCTATATTTAGAAAACCTTCTGATAGGACCCTATGGAAAATCTTGTAATATTCCTCTATTTAGAAATAAAAAATGAAGACATGTTGAAGTGAGTGACAGCCGAGGGACTCACTAACCTTCTGATAGGATCCTTCTACCACAATTCGATCATCTACAGCTCGCACCTGCAGCTCCCTAGGATTAAAATCCTTTACGTCCATCACAGCCTGGAAGAGAAGACATGTTAGGAAGCAGCATCTTCAATGTATCACACTACAGTAAACCCCCATATCCACGGATTTGGTATCTGTGGTTTCAGTTATCCATGTTTACCATGGCTTGAAAATACCCTTAATTTTGCTTAATAATGGCCCCAAAGTTCAAAAGTAGTAATGCTGGCAGTTCTTCAAAGCCTAAGAGAAGCTGTGAAATGCTTCCCATCAGTAAAGCAATGCTAATTCTAGACTTATTTTACATAATTTATCAATTAAACTATCACAGGTATGTATGTAAACGAAAAATGACTTGTATGGGGTTCACTACTATCTGCCATTTCAGGTATCCATAGTAAGTCTTGGAATGTATTCCCTGTGGATATGGGGGGACTACTGTACTAATGTATATTTTTCTCTGGAGTGAACAGTCATGATTAAAATTCAAATTTATTTTCACATGATACATTTTTTATAACGAAATGTGTGACACTTGAATGCATGCAGAAAGCCCATGGTTATGTAGAGCATTTCGGGCAAGCTTAAAACTACAAGAGCAATAAACATTACATGCATCTTTTTAGGGACTAAGTTTATACAAATAATATTGAGTTTATAATGAATGGACAGGCAGGCCTCACTTCACAGCACTTCACTTTACTTTACAGCATTTCCCTAATGCAGCAGTTTTCAGTTATACTCATTCTTCATTTATTCAGACTTCCTACAATAAATATATTCATCACTCACTATAAGCTAAGGATGAAAATATTTTAAGGCAAGTAATATGCATTTTTTAGTCCTAGCTCTATTGCTCACTAAATAGATGATAGTGTAAACATGTTATCAGGCTATGTTTCACTTTACAGCAGAAGGCAGGAACCTACCCTGCTGTATAAGCCGGGCCCTCCTGTATTATATAAGTAAATTAAATATATCATTGTACATGATTATAAGAAATATTATTTGGGTTATAGTCTATTGAATTACTTGTCGAATAAATCGGTTTTCAAATGAGATGTTTGAGAAACAAATGTCCTGGTTTTTGTACATTCTCTTGGTTGTCGACACACAACCAAGAGAACTTTTCCTTATGGTTGTCAACACACAACCAAGAGAACTTTTCCTTATGGTTGTCGACACACAACCAAGAGAACTTTTCCTTATGGTTGTCGACACACAACCAAGAGAACTTTTCCTTATGGTTGCCGACACACAACCAAGAGAACTTTTCCTTATGGTTGCCGACACACAACCAAGAGAACTTTTCCTTATGGTTGCCGACACACAACCAAGAGAACTTTTCCTTATGGTTGCCGACACACAACCAAGAGAACTTTTCCTTATGGTTGCCGACACACAACCAAGAGAACTTTTCCTTATGGTTGCCGACACACAACCAAGAGAACTTTTCCTTATGGTTGCCGACACACAACCAAGAGAACTTTTCCTTATGGTTGCCGACACACAACCAAGAGAACTTTTCCTTATGGTTGCCGACACACAACCAAGAGAACTTTTCCTTATGGTTGCCGACACACAACCAAGAGAACTTTTCCTTATGGTTGCCGACACACAACCAAGAGAACTTTTCCTTATGGTTGCCGACACACAACCAAGAGAACTTTTCCTTATGGTTGCCGACACACAACCAAGAGAACTTTTCCTTATGGTTGCCGACACACAACCAAGAGAACTTTTCCTTATGGTTGCCGACACACAACCAAGAGAACTTTTCCTTATGGTTGCCGACACACAACCAAGAGAACTTTTCCTTATGGTTGCCGACACACAACCAAGAGAACTTTTCCTTATGGTTGCCGACACACAACCAAGAGAACTTTTCCTTATTGTTGCCGACACACAACCAAGAGAACTTTTCCTTATGGTTGCCGACACACAACCAAGAGAACTTTTCCTTATGGTTGTCGACACACAACCAAGAGAACTTTTCCTTATGGTTGTCGACACACAACCAAGAGAACTTTTCCTTATGGTTGTCAGAAAGTGTTGTTTTACAACTGTGAACTTCTTGCCTCCTAACACCACTCCTCTCATCTAGCCCATGGACCAGCAGGTCATTTCTAACTTCAAGAAACTACACCAAAGCACTTTTTTGAAAAGTGCTTTGAAGTCACTTCAGGAACAAATTTAACCCTCAGGGAGTTCTGGAAGGATCATTTCAATATCCTCACCTGCTTGAAGCTTATGGACAACAGATAAAGATTTAATTTCTTTGCAAGGTTACAGTGTGTATTTACAATTTTGATTTGTTAAGTACAAAGAAAGCCACTATCATGCCGGGGCATTTTGGGCAGACTTATCTTAGTACATAATAACTACAGTGGACCCCCGGCTAACGATCAAAATTCATTGCAGAAGCCTGCTCAAGTGCCATTACCGAACGAATTTACTTCCTTAACCCTTTGAGGGTTTTTGACGTACTAGTACGGCTTACATGCCAGGGCGTTTGACGTACTAGTACGCCTAAATTCTAGCGCCCTCAAATCAAGAAGAAACAGGCTGGTAGGCCTAGATATCAGAGAATGTGTCTGTGCGGTCAGTGTGCGCAGTATAAAAAAAATTCTGCACCACACAGTGCATAATGAGGAAAAAAAAAAACTCCGACCGTATTTTTAGTTTAAAACAGCGACTTTGCAGTCTATTTTTGTATGGTATTTATGATTATATTTGTGGTCTCATTTGATGGAATGGAAGATATATTAGAGAAATAGAGATAATTTTGATCGGTTTCTCAATGACAAGTACCTAGAAATTGAGCGCAAAGTAGCGAAAATGTTCGATTTTTGGCGATGTTCAAGAGTAAACAAATCACACCACACGTACAATACACATCAACTGGCGACTCTAATATTCTTGCACAAGTGTGCTGATGTCATTTATACCGTTTTTACAATGATGCAGTAGTATACATAATAATAAATCTTCAATTTATTGTGAGAATAAAAATTCAAAATGGAAAGCAAAAGTAATGTAAGAGGGGCCTGGAAACGTGACTAATTGACAGATAAAATGTTATTCGAGTGCCAGGAATGTCTGTCTCGTTTATTCTGGACCCTATTTTGAAATTGGCATCTTTTGAAATTTGTGTGAAATTGGACAAATTGCCAATTTCTGACCACCTTATTTGGTAGTTGAAATCTTGTACTCAATCGATAGAAGAAATTGAGTTCTAGCGAAATAGCTATAATTGTAGTAGACTGAAACATTGGAATTTGCCGAAAATAGGGCTCAAAGTCGGCGAAATCGCCGATGCGTAAATAGCATCGATACCGCTAACTTCGCAAGAGCATAATTCCGTTAGTTTTCGATCAAATTTCATAATTTTGGTGGCGTTATGATCGGAAAAAGATTCTTTATCATTTCATAAGAAAAAATAAAAAAAAATTTCCGAAAATGTTTCGACCCTGAGAGAGAGTTAAGAATCGGGGTCTCGACCCTGAAAGGGTTAAGAAATAATGTCACGTAGGTTAGTCTATTTCAGACCCTCAAAATTACACTTCCACAAGCACTTACAATATTATACTTACATAATTGTACGATTTCCGGGGTGATCGTTAGCCGGGGGTCCACTGTACTTAAATCTAGACAAGATAAGAGTGGTTAACTTTTTAATAAATCTTTATTTTATCTTAATACGTACTAATGTGAGGTAGTCAAGGTGGAGGGTTATAAGAATAATAATCTTGAAGTTGCACATAATAAAAACAATATTACAATTAATGGTTCAAACAGTAATATGGTAATACAAAGCCTGGGGAAATGTGTCTTCCAAGACCATGCAGTCAGCATGGAAGAAATTGTGGCCTGACTTTGTGGCAGCCAGGGATTTTGAAGGCTTTGAAGATGAGCCTTAGTTGGTAGAGAATATTGTATTCCTGGCGAAGACCTTGGGTCTAGAGGTGACTGAAGATGTGGTGTTGGTGGAGAAGCATGGAACTGAACTTACCACAGGGAGTACCAAACTTGCACACGAGAATCACTCCCTACGAAAGCAAAAGACTCGGCAGGCGATGTAACATCCCCCCAATGAAAAGCAGGGGTGCCACTAGCACGTTGAGGGACAACGCAATAAGTGTCAGGGGCCCAAGATTGTTCAACTGCCTCCCAGCATACATCAGGGGGATTACCAACAAACCCCTGGCTGTCTTCAAGCAGGCATTGGACAGGCACCTAAAGTTGGTACCTGACCAGCCAGGCTGTGGTTCGTACGTTGGACTGTGTGCGGCCAGCAGTAACAGCCTGGTTGATCAGGCTCTGGTGCAACATAAGGCCTGGTCACAGACCGGGCCGCAGGGGCGTTGACCCCTGGAATTCTCTCCAGGTAAACTCCAGGAAGAACTTCTAGACATTCAGAAGGAGCAGCAACAGATTGCAGCGGAGGAGCTGTCATCAGAGGAAGCGGAGGGAAGGGATGATGTGCCCATTGCACTTGTCAAGGAAATGTGTGCTAAATGGAGTGAAGTGCAGGAGTTTGCTGAAAAATACCATCCAGACAAAGCAGTGGCCATCTGTCTCTCTAACATGTACAGTGACAGTGTAATGTCTCAGTTTAGACAAGTGTTAAAGCAGAGCCTGAAACAAACCTCACTGGACAGATTTTTAGCGAGAGAAAGAACCAGTGAGCCAGAACAAGGTGTCAATGGTGAACAGCAACAAAGAAGAGTAACAACACCAGAAGGACAGTTGCCTGACATATTAATAGTAAAAGAAGTTTTTCTTTTACAATTAGTAATGTATTCAGGTCAGTTGTGACTTGACAAGATAAGATTTGTTTAGATTTTTAACCCAGAGGGTTAGGCACCCAGGATAACCTGATAAAGTCAGTGCATCATTGAGAACTGTGTTAAAATAACAGGCAGAATTTCAGAAATACATCTCAAGTTGTCTTCGACATGCGAGTTAGTTATGAATTACCTGGAGAGGGTTTCAGGTATCAGCGGCCCTGCAGCCCGGTCTGTGACCAGGCCTCGTGGTGGATCAGGGCCTGACCAACCAGGCTGTTACTGCTGGTTTGTCATTTTACTCAAATTTCATGGAAATTTACCTGGAATTTACCATCCTTTTCTGTGATCTGGAGAGCCTGTGAAGCATACAGGTCCTCGTCAATCTTGCTGGTACGGATCTTGCTGTACACATCCCGGCACTCTGTTCTGGATCCCTGATCAACCTGGGGATGAAAAATATTTTTGACATGGTTTAATTTACAGGCTAAAAGTTGTGTATAAGATAAATAAGATAAGATTATGTATATGTTTTTTTTTAACCAGGAGGGTTAGCCAACCAGGATAACCCAACAAAGTCAGTGCATCATCAAGGACTAAGGAAATACGCCCTTTTTGGGCGTATTTCCTTACACCTGCTGTCCCCGTTCACCTAGCAAGCACTGGATGTTAGTCGACTGGTGTGGGCCGCATCCTGGAGGAGAAGATTATAAAAAAAGGACCACAATGGAAATAAGACTGTCCTTAATGATGCACTGACTTTCTTGGGTTATCCTGGTTGGTTAACTCTCCTGGTTAAAAAAAAAACACAATCTCATCTTATTTATCTTATACACAACTTTTAGCCTGTAAATAACAAAAAAAGGCACAATACCATGACTGGAACAATACACACACAACCCACACATATAAAAAGAGAGTTGTGTGTGTATTTTAGCCTGTAAATTCAACCATGTCAAAAATATTTTTCATCCCCAGGTTGATCAAAAATATTTTTGACATGGTTGAATTTACAGGCTAAAAGTTGTGTATGAGATAGATAAGATTATGTATGTTTTTTTTAACCAGGAGGGTTGGCCAACCAGGATAACCCAAGAAAGTCAGTGCATTATCAAGGACTGTCTTATTTCTATTGTGGTCCTTTTTTTTATAATGTCCTCCAGGATGTGACCCACACCAGTCAACTAACACCCAGGTACCTACTTACTTGCTAGGTGAACGGGGACAGCAGGTGTAAGGAAATACGCCCAATGTTTCCACCTGTGCTGGGGATCAAACCATGACACTCGCCTTATCATGATACCTGCAACAGACAGTGTCAAATCTTGTCCTCCTCCCATATTTATGGGAAGGGCTGGAACCAAGCCACCCTCACACATCACAGAATGGTTGGTGTTCGAACCATTGGCAACAGTCTTATTATGATTTCATGTGTCACTCAAATAGGAGATACTACTTGAGCTCTTATGTGAAGATTCAAAGGTTGTAACAAATGGGGTCATCAATTAAATGCATGTATGCTAATATCAATGATTATTGTATGTATGGTAGTGTCTACCTGCATACCAGAGTTATGGCTTCCCATCACTCGAGGCTTGCTTCATGGGGGTTGGTAGATGGTTCATGGTTTTGGGGAGGTTGGTAGATGATCCATGGTTTTGGGAGGTTAGTAGATGATCCATGGTTTTGGGAGGTTAGTAGAGGACCCATGGTTTTGGGAGGTTAGTAGAGGACCCATGGTTTTGGGGGGTAAGTAGATGGTCCATGATTTTGGCAGGTTGGGTAGATGGTCCATGGTTTTGGGAAATTGGTAGATGGTCCATGGTTTTGGGAGATCAGCAAATGGTCCATGGTTTTGGGAGATTGGTAAATGGTCCATTGTTTTGGGAGATTGGTAAATTGTCCATGGTTTTTGGAAGATAGTAGATAGTCTATGGTTTTGGAAGGTTAGTAGATGATCCTTTTTAGGGGGGAGGGGTAGTAGGTGAATCATGGAACCATCTACTAACCCCAAAAAATATACAAATAAATCCGAGCAGTGTTTCCCATAACTCCCCCTTCCCCATAACTCCACCTCATTTACCACCGAACATATCTAAGTACACCATAGATCCACATATTACACACCTTGAGTCCTCTGTTATCAAACTTGTCCAAGATTGACTGAACTGCACGGTCGAAGTCTTCCCAGTTCTCTTTGAAGAAGGTGTCATCAAAGAAGCTCTCTCGCTGGACTACGTTCAAAGACTTGCCAGAAGGCATCATGAATGGTTCTGAAAAACAGTATAAGAGTTACATTCTGGCTTGTATTTAGGTATTTAGGATTGATAACAAGAGTGGCATGTTTTTGTGAGGATATGCCTGTTAATCTCAGCCATCCCTAGTACATACCATGATACAGTGGTACCTCGGGTTACAAGCAGCTCCCAACTCAAACAATTATGTAAGTGTATTTTTGTAAGTGCTTTTGTAAGTGTATTTTTGGGGGTCTGAAATGAATTAATCTAATTTACATTATTACTTATGGGAAAAAATTAGTTCAGTATTGGCACTCGAACAGCCTTCTGGAATGAATTAAGTTCGTAACCCAAGGTACCACTGTAGTTACATTTACAAGGACCCCAACAGAAATAAGTCATTGACCTTTTTTTGGTTATCTTAGGTAATTTACACTATGTATGATAATTGTACTTATGTGTACCTGTGCCTAAATAAACTTTAAATATTTCCGTGGATGACCAACATGATCATGCATGCTAGTGGCTTTCTTTGTGCTTAACAGTATTTTATTACACGTATACTATACATTGTATACTATCCAAAGAAATAAAATTTTGATTTTATTTGATAATGGTACTATACCCAGGAGTTTCAACATATGCAATCTCCTGAATCATATGAGTGTTAGCAAGGTAGAATGAGTAGTTAAATTTCTCTTCATTGAACTTCATGTTGTTTTCTGCGGCATATTTAAAGATTTGGTTCATGTCCGCCTGGAGTCTTGCAGTGTCTTTGATGGAGGACACTGTCGTGGCAATTTGGGTGTCATCCGCAAAGGAAGACACGGAGCATTCTTGAAGGGATTCAGGTAAACTGGTTAGCTGGAAATAAATTCTGGAGGTGAGAAGTACAGTGCCTACAGCTTGAAGGAGTGGTGGGGATGTTAGTAAGTTAATTTGGCCACAGGTACACACAAGTACAATGATCATACAATGTAAATGACCTAGGATAACCCTAAAAATGTCAGTGTGACCTATTTCCATTGGGGTCCTTGTTGCAATTTGCAGTATCATTTGAGTTGTAATGTTAGTCCATCAATCCAGTTGATGTAGCTACATAGTTTTGAGTGCTTTAACCCTTTGACTGTTTTGGTCGTAAATATACGTCTTACGAGCCAGTGTTTCGGATGAATATATACTCAAAAATTCTAGCGGCTTCAAATCAAGCGGGAGAAAGCTGGTAGGCCCACATATGAGAGAATGAGTGTGTGGTCAGTGTGCGCTGTATAAAAACAATTCTGCAGCACGCAGTGCATAATGAGGAAAAAAAAACTGACCACTTTTTTGGATTAAAACGCCGACTTTGAGGTGTATTTGTGTATAGTATTTATGGTTGTATTCTCTTTTTCGTGGTCTCATTCGATAGAATGGAAAACATATTACACAAATAAAGATGATTTAGATTAGTTTCATGATGAAAATGACCTTGAAATTGAGCTCAAAGTAGTGGAAATGTTCGATTTTTGCCAATGTTCAAGAGTACACAAATCACGCCATGTGTCCAATACATGTCAACTGGCGAGTCTAATATTCTTACACAAGTGCACTGATATTATTTATACCATTTCTACAATAATGCAGTAGTCTGCATAACAGTAAATCTTCTATTTTTTGTGTGAATAAAAAATCAAAATAGAAAGCAAGAGTAATATAAGAGGGGCCTAAAGATGAGACTAATGAACAGAGAAAATCTTATTTTAGTGCCAGGAATGTCTGCATTGTTTATTCTGGACCCTATTTTGAAATTGACATCTTTTTTATTTTGCATGAAATTGGCCAAATTGCCAATTTTTGACCACTTTATTGGGTAGTTGAAATCGGTAAATTAGTGGTTTCTTGTACTCAATCCATAGAACAAATGGAGTTCTAAAGAAATAGCTATGAGTTTGGTCGACTGTAATAATGGAATTGGCCGAAAATAGGGCTTAAATTTGGTGAAATCACCGATGCATATATATTGCCGACCTGCCATGGATACTGAAACCATGGATAGTAGGAAACAATATACAGTGGAACCCCGAGTTTTGGCCGTAATCTGTTCCAGGAGCTAGGCCTAAACTCGAAGCGGCCGAAAGTCGAAGCAATATTTCCCATAAGAAATAATGTATGTAAATACAATTAGTCCGTTCCACCCAAAAATATTCACAAAAAATTATTTTTTTTAAAAAATAAATATGTACTATAGTTTTACATACAGAAAACAATGATAAATAAATATAAAGCACTAATTTTAATGGATAAATGAACATTTAAATCAGTTTTACCTTTATTGAAGACTTGTTGGCGTATGAGAGAGGCAGGAGAGTTTGTTTGGAGGCAGGCCAAGATAGTCCTTCAATATGACACAAATATCAACTCTACGGCTTATTTATCTAGCACAATTCATCTAATATGACATGATAAACAATATTAATAACATAGAAATACGATACTACGTACATTTATTTACTTTGAAACCCTAGACACTAACTTTGTAAATAAACATATTAAATTTTATGCTTTGGTTAGTACCCTATCAGTTGTAATCCTCATGAGGACTATTGAAAATGTTGGATAACTGGACCAGGATACTGACTTTGTTGCAAAAGCCCAGTAACAGGCTGGATGCTAGAAGGGCTATCCTTTCTAGTGTTCATTGGAGATGTCTATTACTAATAGATATCGTGTCATTTTGTAACATTCGCCGCTCGTAGATGCCTTTGCTGAATCGTACCCGTGACAATTCTCCCATCGAGACCGTTCCACTTCACCACCTAGACCGTCAGTCCAGTTATTGTAGATGACCAGTCTGGGGACGCTTAGTCTGCCCTCTGCTGTAACTTCAACTGTCGAGAGATGTCACTCGTCAAGCCGCAGTTAAGCCTGTCGGCATGACTGTCAGCCTCATGTCACAGCTTCAGTGAGCAGCCTGCACAAAGTTGATGTCACTTTGACTGCTAGCCCACTCACTGCAGTATGGTGTATGCTGTTACAACCTCCAGATGTTTCGCCGAGTCGTCTCTGTCACGACTCACTCCACTCACCAGCAGTGACAGCCCCAGCGACAGTACCAGTCGAGGAATGTCCTGAGTCGCTTGCCAGTCCTGTCCTGTTGCGACTACTGATGACGCCTCACTCGAGGGCACCAGCAGGTTGTGCCCCAGGTTGAGTGAACCCTGCAGTGACTACTTCAACGTCTGCTTCACCGTCCCAGAGGAGACCGTACCCTGTTACATCACAGCTCAGCCGCAGCTATGTCTCCCGTGTTGCAGTATATGTCCAGACGCAGGAAGGCGTGCAGTGCTGCATCAACGCTCACTGCCTTAGACCACGAACCACACCTTTTTTTCTTCCCTCTCTGGAGGAAGTTTTTTTTTTCTATGTCCATATGTTTATGTATATACGTATGTATTTTTCTTTCGTGTTCTGTGACCTGTTCTTGCGAGAGAGAAGCCAAGTTTTTTTATTGTGATTCATGGTCGGGGTTGACCATGGGTGCATGGCCGAGCGATGTAGACAGCCTTGCTGTCTGCATAGACAGCCATGCTGTCTGCCTGCCGAGCATATGCTGTCTGCCAGCTGAGTTCATATTTCGCGCCATGCTTGTGCTGCCCTCTGTAGGCCTATACCCCACGTCACTTTGCTCCATGTTCCTTCCTCACTTCTCGTCCAGGCAGCCTAGAGTCAACAAGGTCTACTCCTCTCTCCCTCGCAAGGCATGGCCCTGCCGGGCCATGGCCACAGAACACGCAGCCTGTGTACCTCGCACTTTATACAAATAAAGTAGAAGCCTCCGAAGCGTTATCATTGCATTCCCGCTACCAAGAACGACACAATAATCCTTTGTAAACACTTATTATGACCCACTTTTTGCATCTGATCCTTATTTTAATCCACATAATCCTTGAATTTACACATTTATATTCCCTCTTCTCCTTCCATAACTGGTCCTTCAACATTATTGCTACCCCTTCCTTAGCTCTAACTCTCTCAGATACTCCTGACTTAATCCCATTTATTTCTCCCCACTGAAACTCGCCTACCCCCTTCAGCTTTGTTTCGCTTAGGGCCAGGACATCCAACTTCTTTTCACTCATAACATCAGCAATCATCTCTTTCTTATCATCCGCACTACATTCACGCACATTCAAACATCCCAGTTTTATAAAGTTTTTCTTCTTCTCTTTTTTAGTAAATGTGTACAGGAGAAGGGATTAATAGCCCATTGCTCCCGGCATTTTAGTCGCCTTATACGACACGCATGGCTCACGGAGGAAGGATTCTTTTCCACTTCCCCATGGACAATAGAGGAAATAAAGAAGAACAAGAGCTATTAAGAAAAAGAAGAAAAACCTAGATGTGTGTATGTATATATATGCATGTGTATGCCTGTGTAGTGTGACCTACGTGTAAGTAGAAGTAGCTAGATATACCTGTTATCCAGAGTGTTTATGAGACAGAAAAGAGAGACCAGGAATCCTACCATCATGTAAAACAGTTTCAGGTTTCTGTTTCAGTCACCTGGCAGGACGGTAGTACCTCCCTGGGTGGTTGCTGTCTACCAACCTACTACCAATATAAAAAAACTTATTTTTTTTAATACTTTTGAGTGTCTGGAACGGATTAATTGGATTTACATTATTTCTCATGGGGAAAATGAATTCGGATATCGTCAAATTCGGGTTTAGTCACACTTTATGGAATGGATTAATTACGATATCCGGGGGTCCACTGTATATATACTTATTATAAAGTATAATTGATAAATTATGCACAATAAGTGGAAATAAATGGTATAAAATACCGACACAATGGAAAAATAAACACATAAGCAGTATAATGTGATCCTTTATTGACAACGTTTCACCCCACACTGAGCTTTATCAAGTTTCGCCCACTGTGTGGGCGAAACTTTGTCAATAAAGGATCACATTATACTGTTTATGTGTATATTTTTCCATGCACAATAAGTGCAGGATTATCACTTTTTCACTGATGGGAAGCATTTCATGGTTTCTCTTAGGCTTTGAAGAACTGCCAGATTTTCAACTTTTGCACTTTGGGGCCATTATTATGCAAAATTAAGAGGTATCTTTGGGTCACAGTAAGCCGTGGATAACTGAAACGGTAGATACTGAATCAGTGGATACTGAGGTTGTACTGTACAACAGAAAGAAGAGATGAAATTAACAGTGTTTGCTCTTAGAGTGGCAATTACATTCCAGCATTTTTTCGTGGATGCAGCCCACAACAGTGGGTAACACACAAGGACTTGTTTTTATTGCTTGATGGGTAGGAGTGCAAAGATTTTAGCCCAAGTTTCTCCATGGAATAAAATAGCTCCCGGAGGAGGGAGAGAAGACAGAGGAGGAAAGAGAGGGAGGGATTTAGAAAGGACAGGGAGAGGGAGGGATTTTGGTAATTATAGGGAGATAAGGAGTGGGAGGAAGGCATGGAGGGATTTACAGAGGGATAGAAGGAGAGGGAGGGATATAGAGGGAGCAAGGAGGGAGAGTCAACACACACAGACCATCACTATCACTCTTGATTAGGTTCATTCACTGGCCTCAAGTGCTCTCGCTGCCACATAAGCTAATCTGTTGCAAAAATACGACTTAAAAAACTAACATACACTACATGATAACTGACTTATCCATACAGGGAAAAACTGCGCCCTCAGTTTATTAATAAATTTTTAATTAACCATTAATATATTAATCAATTTATCACAAATATATTGTATAATATTATCAATAATATCACTTATTACTTTTAATATTATAATCAATTGGATGCTTAATGCTTGTACAATTGAATTACTTGGCTGTTTTAACTTTTAAGGTTTAAATAAGATATTACAAGGACCCCAATGGAAATAAGTCACTTGACTTGTTTTTTTGGGTGATCTTAGGTAAGTTACACCATGTATGATAATTATACTTATAAACTTACTTTAATAATAATAATAATAATATTATTATTATTATTATTATTATTTATTTCTACAAGTACAAGGTATACAGACTATATCTGACATCAGTAATATACTATATAGAAAGCCCTTTGTTATGCAGAGCATTTCTCGCAAATTAGGTCAATTTTATCCCCAGGATGCGACCCACACCAGTCAACTAATACCCAGGTACCTATTTCACTGCTACTTGAACAGGGGCAGCAGGTGTCTTAAGGAAACACGTCCTAAAGTTTCCACCAGTACCAGGGATCAAACCACTGACCTCAATTTGCGAGTTGAGTGTGCTACCAATCGAGCTATGTATGATAATTTGTGTAACTGTATTGATGTGTTCCTGTACCTAAACTTAATGAGTCGAGCGAGAACAGTGGCCAGAGAAAACACTTAACAGAACAGTCAAGAGAGCACTCGTTGCCCAAGATTATTATGAAGGGTCCTTTAACAAGCCTTGGCTTTGCTTACAAGTACCCTATTATTATTTTAATTATGGGGAAATGTTAACCCCTTAGGGGTCATAGTGAATCTCAAGACTGACTTGTTAGTCTGAATATTTTTTAGTGGGGTTGGACTTGAGAAAGACCTGTCAAGAATGGGCCAGTGTTCCTCCTTTATGTTCTTAAAGAATATGTAATTAATTTTAATACGTTGAGAAAATCATTTTTTTTTATTAACACATCGGCTGTTTCCCGCCAAGGCAGGGCGACCGTAAAAAGAAGAAACCCTTTCACCATCATTCACTCCATTACTGTCTTGCCAGAGGCGCGCTTACACTACAGTTATAAAACTGCAACATTAACACCCCTCCTTCAGAGTGCAGACACTGTACTTCCCATCTCCAGGACTCAAGTCCGGCCTGCCAGTTTCCCTGAATCCCTTCATAAATGTTACTTTGCTTACACTCCAACAGCACGTCAAGTCATAAAAACCATTCGTCTCCACTCACTCCAAACACGTTCGCACATGCTTGCTGATAGTCCAAGCCCCTCGCACACAAATGGTCTAGAAAACATTAAAGTCGATAAATTAGACATCTTTGTCTCTATTAATAATAATATAATATCTTTATTTCTGCAAGTACATGTACAAGGTATAGAGACTATAGCTGACATCAATGACATACTACAAATTCCAACCACACAATAGAGCAAAAAACTAATGTCAAAGACCTGGGAGTGATCATGTCAGAGGATCTCACCTTCAAGGGCCATAACACTAACAATCGCATCTGCTAGAAAAATGACGGGATGGATAATGAGAACCTTCAAAACCAGGGATGCCAAGCCCATGATGACACTTTTCAGGTCGCTTGTTCTATCTTGACTGGAATATTGCTGCACACTAACTGCACCTTTCAAGGCAGGTGAAATTGCTGACCTAGAAAATGTATAGAGCCCCTTCACGGCACACATAACTGCGATAAACCACCTCAATTACTGGGAAAGCTTGAAGTTCCTAAACCTGTACTCACTAGAACGCAGGCGGGAGAGATACATTATTATATACACTTTGAAAATCCTAGAGGGATTAGTACCAAACTTGCACACGAGAGTCACTCCCTACGAAAGCAAAAGACTCGGCAGACGATGTAACATCCCCCCAATGAAAAGCAGGGGTGCCACTAGCACGTTGAGAGACAACACAAGACAACCAAGACTGTTCAACTGCCTCCCAGCATACATAAGGGGGATCACCAATAGACTCCTGGCTATCTTCAAGCAGGCACTGGACAGGCACTTAAAGTCGGTACCTGACTAGCCGGGCTGTGGTTCGTAAGTTGGACTGCGTGCGGCCAGCAGTAACAGCCTGGTTGATCAGGCTCTGATCCACCATGAGGCCTGGTCACAGACCGTACTGCGGGGGCGTTGACCCCCAGAACTCTCTCTAGGTAAACTCCAGGTAAACTATATAGAAAGCCCCTTGTTATGCAGAACATTTCACGCAAATTAGGTCAATTTTGTCCCGGGATGCGACCCACACCAGTCCACTAACACCCAGGTACCCAATTTTACTGATGGGTGAACATGGACAACAGGTGTAAGGAAGCACGCCCAGTGTTTCAACCCTCGCCAGGAGTCGAACCCGGACACACTAACGAAGCCACTGGTTTGTGAAACCTTTCCAGAATAAAAATACCCAAATGTTACACAAGTGTCTCACTCATCAGCGATGATGTATGCACATCTGGGGTGTAGTTTATAGCGTTCAAACCCGCTGTTATACATAGCTGGTTTTTGACCTCCACAACTGTAACGTCCCCTCCCATCCTTCGAAGAGCAGGCACTGTGCCTCCAGGGGAGAGGGAGCGGGAGGGAGAGAGAGAGCGGGAGAGAGAGAGAGAGAGAGAGAGAGAGAGGAGGAGAGAGAGAGAGAGAGAGAGAGAGAGAGAGAGAGAGAGAGAGAGAGAGAGAGAGAGAGAGAGAGAGAGAGGGGGAGAGAGGAAGAGAGAGGAAGAGAGAGAGAGGAAGAGAGAGAGAGGAAGAGAGAGAGAGAGAGAGAGAGAGAGAGGAAGAGAGAGAGCACACACAAGGCAGGATACAGACATTTACAAAAGTCAACATGGTTGCTCCCTCGTAGCATTATCTTACAATCTGTCATAAATCCTGCGCCTCCTGCATATTCTCTTTCTAGACGTCATTGTTCTCTTTCAACTCTTTCAACTCTTTGCTGTTTTATTTTGTTCCTTTTTTTTGCACATTCTAACTCGTGTGTCTCACTTTCTGCCTCAAGTGTATTATCTAGTTACTGTCTCCCCTTCCATTTCCTACTACTTCTTCACCTATTCTTCTTAATCTTCTTTTTTCCCCTTCCAATTCTCCTTGTGGAATCCCTGTTTGCAGATGATGTGAAGTTGATGAGAAGAATTCAATCGGACGAGGATCAGGCAGAACTACAAAGGGATCTGGACAGGCTGCAAGCATGGTCCAGCAATTGGCTCCTGGAGTTCAACCCCACCAAGTGCAAAGTCATTAAGATTGGGGAAGGGCAAAGAAGACCGCAGACGGAGTACAGTCTAGGGGGCCAGAGACTACAAACCTCAACCAAGGAAAAAGATCTTGGGGTGAGTATAACACCAGGCACATCTCCTGAGGCGCACATCAACCAAATAACTGCTGTAGCATATGGGCGCCTAGCTAACCTAAGAACAACATTCCGACATCTTAATAAAGAATCGTTCAGGACCCTGTACACTGTGTACGTTAGGCCCATACTGGAGTATGCAGCACCAGTTTGAAACCCACATCTAGCCAAGCACGTAAAGAAGCTAGAGAAAGTGCAAAGGTTTGCAACAAGACTAGTCCCGGAGCTAAGGGGTATGTCCTACGAGGAGAGGTTAAGGGAAATCGACCTGACGACACTGGAGGACAGGAGAGATAGGGGGGACATGATAACGACATATAAAATACTGAGAGGAATTGACAAGGTGGACACAGACAGAATGTTCCAGAGATGGGACACAGCAACAAGGGGACACAGTTGGAAGTTGAAGACTCAGATGAATCACAGGGATGTTAGGAAGTATTTCTTCAGTCACAGAGTGGTCAGGAAGTGAAATAGCTTGGGAAGCGATGTAGTGGAGGCAGGTTCCATACATAGCTTTAAGAAGAGGTATGATAAAGCTCATGGCGCAGGGAGAGTGACCCAGTAGCGGCTAGTGAAGAGGCGGGGCCAGGAGCTATGACTCTGCCCCTGCAATCACAACTAGGTGAGTACAGTATTTCTTCAGAGTTGTTAGGATGTGGAACAATGTGAGTGATGTAGTGGAGGCAGGATCCATACACAGCTTTAAGAAGAGGTATGGTAAGACTCCTGGAGCAGGGAATGTGTGGATCTGATACCGAAGAGGCGGGGTCAGGAGCTATGACTCGACCCACTGCAAACACAAACAAGTACACACACACACACACTTTCATTTGGGTTACAGTTGGTGACTGCATGAAATACAAAAAGTTACCATGCTGGACTTGCCTAGCATGGGCCAGTAGGCCAACTGCAGTGCTCCTCATGTTCCAAATCCTTCCTATGAGAGGCCTGGGTTAGTCTTGACGGTAGAGCGTCGGACTGTTAATTTACGGACCGCGGTTCGAACCCCTCGCCTACCCTTCTGTTTATCCATCAACAATTGTTTATTACAACTTAATTTGAGTTCATATAAGTGAAATTTGCACAGTGGCAATTTTTATCTCCATCAGTGAAGCAACACACCTCAAAAGTACCAAAGAATGGATCAAAGAGTACCAGAGCTGTACATGAATGGTACACAGTACCGACAAGATGGTGAATTAGACATGTACAACATCTGGGTATCTTTATTTGTAGACGTTTCGCCCTCCAGTGAGCTTATCAATACAAATTCAAAGACATAATACAGTGGACTCCTGGTTTACGTTATTAATTCGTTCCAGAATGCTGTTCAAGTGCCGTTACCAAACGAATTTGTTCCAATAAGGAATAATGTAAATTAGATTAGTCCTTTTAGACCTCCCAAAAAATACACTTACAAAAGCACCTACAAAAATACACTTATATAATTGTTCGAGTTTGGAGGTGAACGTAAACCGGGGGTCCACTGTAATTGGAAGACAAATATATACAAGATGAGGTAATAAGTCCCTCGACAGAAATATATACAAGGTAATGAGTCCCTCGGTCTTAAAGTTGTTGTTCTTAATTCGTCGGTACTGTCGGCCCGGGTGTGTTCCAGATGGTGACCTTGGAGTTGAAGAGCACTGTAGTCGTCAAGAGTCTCATGACTCTTCTAACTTTCATAGTTAGAAACTTTTAGTACTAAAGCACCAGATCAACCAAGCTGTGATGGATATGCGAGGGCCTCCAGCTTTGCTCAGACCTCTTCTACACAACTGTCCAAAGATTTGTTAAGTTATACCATGAATTAAGGAAAGATATTGGACTTCACCTTACGAAACAGAAAGCAAATGCGATAGTAATTATGGACAAGGTAGACTGAGGAACTTACGTGCCCCTTAATTTTTGTTCTCCAATGGAAACACAAATGACCTAGAAACTAGGCCCCGAAAGGGTTAACAGTCGTACATATTAATTTATATCTACGGTTCACATATATAAGTAAACTGTAGACATAAATCCAAATGTACTCCTGTTAACTCTTTGGGCCTAGTTCCTAGGCCTTCTGTGTGTCCATATGATCTTGCGGTACCCTCCACACGATGGATATGAGGTGAGCAATAAACTAGCCACTTCGGTGGCAAAATCTATTCTAGGAAATAGACTAAGATCTCTCATTCAAACCTCTAAGATATTGAAGAGCTTTGACACAAGATATATTTGAAGTGCAAGAGAGTCCATAACTCGAAACAGTGAAAAAACTTCGGGATAGACGATGCAACAGTGGTATGTGTTTCTTGCAAACAATTATAGCTAATGTTGCAAGCGCAGAGACAATCCATTCATTTAAGAATCAGCTGGACAAACACTTTGCAAGTGTAGGTTTCAGCTAGACACTACACTGTGGCAAGCCGGAAAAAATGGATTCCTGATGTTTGTTCTACAACTGCATCAGATCTGTTGACAACGAGCCAAGTTATATATTAGTGGTCGAAGTGTGTGTTAGTCACAGCAGTGGAGTAACACTAGTAGTTACAGTGGAAATATTACTGAGTAGAGGTAGTTGTAGTCTGTATTCCATCCACTTCCATCTCTCCTGTAAATTCCATACCATGGTTTATTTTTTTTCCCTCCCCTATTTTCATACAGTGGCAGGGAGTGAAGGTCAAGGAGAGAGCCCTGTGCTTTACTATCTTTGTCTCAAGCACCTAGATAATACACAGTTGTTCTTAATCGAGACACAAGTAGACCATTCTTCTCAGCATATAACCTCAGTGTGGACTTCCAAGTTATAGTTGTAGTAGTTGTAGTAGTAACAGTTGTAGAAGTTGTTCTCCTTGTGTTGCTGCTATAAATTCCTCCTTGCCCACTCTTCTCAGTATCGTTCCTTATCTAACTCCCCTACGGTCTACCCTTCTCCTGGTCACTTACACTACCCTCTTTTCCCTCATCTCTCCCCCTCCATAGGAACAGTGTTGAAAAAATAGTCAGTTTGCAGATGATGAATTTCCTAAACATCAACATTTCGAAAGTAGCGGAAATGTTTAGACTTTTCATGAACAGCAGTATTTGGTTTTTTTTTTAGTTCAGTTGTAGAACGTAAAATAAGCTCCAGGCTGAGGGGACTGATTACCTCAAACTCCTCCTGATCTTCACCATTCTTCTTTGTATAGGACTGATGAAGCCACTGTGTGGCGATACGTTTCCTCAGTAAAGATACTAAAATGTTGCATATGTGTCTAATTTATCAGCTTGTCGGTTCTCTGAACCATTTATGTTCATTCAGGTAGCATCCCGAGGCGGTCACTCGGGACCTTCCCAGTTTCTACCCTGAAACATTAAACACCAAATTCACTTTGACAGACCGTGAGGGTTAATTGAGGGTTGTTCAGTCCAGTGCACGATTAAACAATCGGTAACAGATGTGTCCAACATTAACCCACATGTGTGTTGATTTAAGCATCCTTCGGAGAAGTATGGTCCCAGTGTTGACAGACCAGAACAACACAAGGTATCTATTGTCTATACGTTTCGCCTTCTCAGTAGACTTTTCTGCTGTTGAACAAATGTCTTACTCATCTATGTATCGGTATTACACACCACTGAAACACTGTAATGATACATAAGAACATTAGAATGAAGGAACATTGGAGTAGGTCTACTGGCCCATGCTAGGCCAGGAACTTCCTTCAATAATAATAATCTTTATTTCTACAAGTACAACTTGTACAAACCATATCGGACATCAATGACATACCATAGAAAGCCCCTTGTTATGTAGAGCATTTCGGGCAAATTAGGTCAATTTTGTACCAGGATGCGACCCACACCCGCCTGGTCGCGCACCGGGCCGCGGGAGCGTTCACCCCCGGAACCCTCTCCAGGTATACACCCGTCGACTAACACCCAGGTACCTAGTTTACTGCTAGGTGAACATGCACAGCAGGTGTTTTAAGGAAACAAGTCCTCATGTTTCCACCCGTACCGGGAATCAAACCACGGACCGCAGTGTGTGAGCCGAGTGCACAAGAATTCAAGTTTCTTTAAGATAGCTACCTGCAGCGCTGTATGACCCCTGTGGTTTAGCGCTTCTTCTATTTGATTATAATAATAATAATAATAATTTAAGATAGCTAGGGGTCTATTGGTTGCTGACTCTAGAACACCCCCAACCAGCTCAGCATGGCTGGGGTGCGCTGGAGTCGGCATGGTATGGGTGCTCTGGAGTCGGCATGGTATGGGTGCTCTGGAGTCGGCATGGTTGGGGTGCTCTGGATTCGGCAGGGTTGGGGTGCGCTGGATTCGGCAGGGTTGGGGTGCGCTGGATTCGGCAGGGTTGGGGTGCGCTGGATTCGGCAGGGTTGGGGTGCGCTGGATTCGGCAGGGTTGGGGTGCGCTGGAGTCGGCAGGGTTGGGGTGCGCTGGAGTCGGCAGGGTTGGGGTGCGCTGGAGTCGGCAGGGTTGGGGTGCGCTGGAGTCGGCAGGGTTGGGGTGCGCTGGAGTCGGCAGGGTTGGGGTGCGCTGGAGTCGGCAGGGTTGGGGTGCGCTGGAGTCGGCAGGGTTGGGGTGCGCTGGAGTCGGCAGGGTTGGGGTGCGCTGGAGTCGGCAGGGTTGGGGTGCGCTGGAGTCGGCAGGGTTGGGGTGCGCTGGAGTCGGCAGGGTTGGGGTGCGCTGGAGTCGGCAGGGTTGGGGTGCGCTGGAGTCGGCAGGGTTGGGGTGCGCTGGAGTCGGCAGGGTTGGGGTGCGCTGGAGTCGGCAGGGTTGGGGTGCGCTGGAGTCGGCAGGGTTGGGGTGCGCTGGAGTCGGCAGGGTTGGGGTGCGCTGGAGTCGGCAGGGTTGGGGTGCGCTGGAGTCGGCAGGGTTGGGGTGCGCTGGAGTCGGCAGGGTTGGGGTGCGCTGGAGTCGGCAGGGTTGGGGTGCTAGGGAGTCGGCAGGGTTGGGGTGCTAGGGAGTCGGCAGGGTTGGGGTGCTAGGGAGTCGGCAGGGTTGGGGTGCTAGGGAGTCGGCAGGGTTGGGGTGCTAGGGAGTCGGCAGGGTTGGGGTGCTAGGGAGTCGGCAGGGTTGGGGTGCTAGGGAGTCAGCAGGGTTGGGGTGCTAGGGAGTCGGCAGGGTTGGGGTGCTAGGGAGTCGGCAGGGTTGGGGTGCTAGGGAGTCAGCAGGGTTGGGGTGCTAGGGAGTCAGCAGGGTTGGGGTGCTAGGGAGTCAGCAGGGTTGGGGTGCTAGGGAGTCAGCAGGGTTGGGGTGCTAGGGAGTCAGCTTGATTTTCTACCACTTTTTCTGTGTTGGATAAGCCCCACAATAAGCCTATCCAGAAGCTAGGAAGATACCTGGCGGCGCATGCCCAGGGTATAGCGGGTATAGTGAAGGCTTATAAGAACACAAAAAAAGGAGCACTGCAGAAGGCCTGCTGGTCCATGCTAGTCAAGTCCAAGTCACATACTAACTTATAAATTGTGTTAGAAACGTCCCCAGAATAAAGATACCCAGGTGTTATCACTTAGTTGGTACTGTATACTGTTACTACCATAGTTGTGCGGTGTTATATGATTGGTATCTTAATACATAGCGAAGCGAAGATACAAGCCTTATTTCTTATTTCTTTCCCAGGTTTTCACCTCAGCGTGTCACGCTTTCTGAATTCCTGGCACCGTCTCCAGTGTCCAGAAACTGGTTTCTGAGTCGTAAAAACGTTTCTCCTGTTCGTGTCCCATCTTTTAAAACCTTATATTTTCGTCGTAAATCGTAAATCAGTGTGACTTCAGCTTGACGTTTTAGAATTAGCTGTGTGCTACAAGCTAATCTCAACACAGCTATGATATTTACACAGCTACATCAACACCTAGCTTCATAAAGATTGTGTGTTTTGCTCAAGACGTCTATCCATAAAGCTAGTTATCCCAAATATCCAGCTTTCTCTATAAAGCTAGCTAGCATCTCCATAAAGCTAGCTTCCTCAAAGCTATCTCTCCCCTCCATCCAAGACTGCTGCCACACGCGTCTCACTGACATACTTTCTTAAAATAAATCACACAGACTAGGGAAACCCCAGGCGTTACCATCACCAACGCGACAAAGAACCAGGCAGCGTTACCTCCTCCATTAAGGGAACAACAAGCCTTTGTAACGTTACTAATGTACGCGATATTACGATCGTCAGCGTAAGTGGAATTCACACAGCGTTATCTTCGTCAGAGTAACAAGAAGTCTGGCACCGTTACTACCGCATGCTATCGAAACTATCATGCGAGACTAGAGGATGCAGCGCCACTGTGGAGCCCTCACCATGAGCATGAATTCAACATCGAACTTGACATGTATCCGTACCTGAATTAACTGACTAACCAGCAGGAAGCAGTAACTACAGAATGTTAATAACGAAAAATTACAAGTACCTTGAAGAGTTCCATTAATTTCATGGCCTCTCCCATAATCCAACATGTTAATTTCCTGTCCTTGGCTCTACCTTGTCTTCTAAACGATACCGCCTTCAGGGGGGCGGACTGGTGGGTGTTCTGATGTCAGTGAAGGACTCCTGGGCAGAGGAATTTGAAACACTTCCTTCTTGATGAGTCAAAAGACTCTGGCCGGAACACCACCAGCGAAACACATCAATTTTCGTCACATCAATTTTTTACTTTCTTTTGTTTTCATTTTCCTTCCATATGTAATTATTTTAATATTCATAGGTAACTGCTAATCCCGTAGGGGTCATACAAGTTTTTTTTTTTTGGTCCACACGCCGATACTTGCAGCTTCCCTCCTCTAATATACGCCACGTAATACACAAATATCCCGCACATAAGACACACAAACTTATGATGTTTAGGTCCGACGTGGAGCATTTACAAGTCACACTAACACACGAAGGTGAGGGAGCCAGTGTGTATAGAAGAGAGGGACTGGGACGGGACAACGAGAGGAAGAAGGGAAGTGGAGAAGTATTGGTTGAGGTAATGCTGGTAGTGAAAGTAGTAGTAGTAGTAGTGGTGGTGGTAAGTACTCTACTTGAAGCCTGCTTTCACTTTCTCCAAAAGCATAACCCTGCATCTGTTTGGGTTGAGCTTTAGAAGTCACTTGTTTGAGATCATCTGCAGTCTGTCAAGATCTCAATGGAGCTTTTCACGGTCCTCCATTTTTCTCTCTCGGTTTTACATCAACAAACAATGAGACAAACTCGTAGGTATTTCTTGTAAACTGGAAAGAGTAATGGTCTTAATGCTGATCCTTGCGGCACCCCACTCGTCATTTTCACCCATTTTGATGTCTTGTCCCTTAGTGTGTGTGTGTGTGTGTGTGTGTACACAAAATTGCATCACCGTAGCCTCCTGCTCAAAGCATCTTTCATCTCCCCAAGGTCACTCGCATATCCCAAACCTTCCTCCTGTCTTCCCCCACCTCACACACCTGCCTTCCCCAAAATCACACACCTGCCTTCCCCAAAATCACACACCTGCCTTCCCCAAAATCACACACCTGCCTTCCCCAAAATCACACACCTGCCTTCCCCAAAATCACACACCTCCCTTCCCCAAAATCACACACCTGCCTTCCCCAAAATCACACCTGCCTTCCCCCACCTCACACACCTACCTTTCTCCACCTCACACACCTACCTTCCCCCACCTCACACATCTACCTTTCCCCACCTCTCACACCTACCTTCCCCCACCTCACACAGCAATCCACAACACGCTTGGCCCACGCTCCATCCTTAAGATTCTATTTTTATCAATTATTTTTACGCCTTATTCTGTGAGGCATGCGTAAAGACGCATTCCTCACAATTCAGTGCGTAAAGACGCATTCCTCACAATTCAGTGCGTAAAGACGCATTCCTCACAATTCAGTGCGTAAAGACGCATTCCTCACAATTCAGTGCGTAAAGACGCATTCCTCACAATTCAGTGCGTAAAGACGCATTCCTCACAATTCAGTGCGTAAAGACGCATTCTCCAATTCAGTGCGTAAAGAGCATTCTCATCTCAGTAGCCTCCGTCAAAGACGCATTCCTCACAATTCAGTGCGTAAAGACGCATTCCTCACAATTCAGTGCGCAAAGACGCATTCCCTCAAAAACACATTCCCCAAAGTGCAAAGACGCATTCCTCAAATTCAGTGCGTCAAAGACGCATTCCTCACAATTCAGTGCGCAAAAGACGCATTCCTCACAATTCAGTGCGCAAAGACGCATTCCTCACAATTCAGTGCGTCAAAGACGCATTCCCCATCTCACACACAATTCAGTGCGCTAAAGACGCATTCCTCACAATTCAGTGCGTAAAGACGCATTCCTCACAATTCAGTGCGTAAAGACGCATTCCTCACAATTCAGTGCGTAAAGACGCATTCCTCACAATTCAGTGCGTAAAGACGCATTCCTCACAATTCAGTGCGTAAAGACGCATTCCTCACAATTCAGTGCGTAAAGACGCATTCCTCACAATTCAGTGCGTAAAGACGCATTCCTCACAATTCAGTGCGTAAAGACGCATTCCTCACAATTCAGTGCAAGGGATTCTCAAATTCAGTGCAGACGCATTCCTCACAATTCAGTGCGTAAAGACGCATTCCTCACAATTCAGTGCGTAAAGACGCATTCCTCACAATTCAGTGCGTAAAGACGCATTCCTCACAATTCAGTGCGTAAAGACGCATTCCTCACAATTCAGTGCGCAAAGACGCATTCCTCACAATTCAGTGCGCAAAGACGCATTCCTCACAATTCAGTGCGTAAAGACGCATTCCTCACAATTCAGTGCGTAAAGACGCATTCCTCACAATTCAGTGCGTAAAGACGCATTCCTCACAATTCAGTGCGTAAAGACGCATTCCTCACAATTCAGTGCGTAAAGACGCATTCCTCACAATTCAGTGCGTAAAGACGCATTCCTCACAATTCAGTGCGTAAAGACGCATTCCTCACAGTTCAAAGCGACTGTTTCTGATTGTTTTTGTTTTACGTAAACAATCTCCAAGATGTGATAAATGGTTTTGAAAACCGACAAGTTGAAGATTAAGACATTTACGCAACATATGGGATTCTTTATTAAGGAAACGTTTCGCCCCACACTGGTACTTTCTACAAGAGTGATGGACTGAACACGTCGATTCCAGGCTGAGGGACTGATTACCTCAACTCCTCCTCTCCTTACCCGTTTCTACTTTGTATTGGACTGATGAAGCCACTGTCTGGCGAAACGTTTCCTTAATAAAGATTCCCATATGTTACACAAGTGTCTCAATCTTCAGTCTCCAAGAATAAACAAGAGAAAGTCACAATACTGCGACTGGAACAATACACAAAAACCCTCACATAGGAGAAACTTACGACGACGTTTCGCTCCGAAGATCGTTATTTCTAGTTAGTGTGAGAGAGAAGACAGGACTTGTATTGGACAGGATCTCTCTGAACACTGGTAAAGCAGACAACCCGCACGAAAAACAAGAGAACCTTCTTGTGAGTCTCCCAGAAGAGAAACTGATCATGGAAAGTGAACCTCGTAGGAGACTGCGGTTAAAAACAACAATTTGCTAAACTCTGTATGATTCAAGTCTTCTGAAAGCTCTTCCACTAAACCTGTCACCGCTGTCACCTGAGCTCACCTTCCCAGGTGACCGTCACCTGCAGCCTCACTTGCTATTTCACCTCACGAGCCTCCCCGCCACCCACTGAATTTAGAGTGACTAACATCCCAGAGTAAACATCTTCGCTAGTGTTTGCATTGTGCCCCCATATATAATATATATATATATATATATATATATATATATATATATATATATATATATATATATATATAAAGATTAGAGTAAACTTGCGATTTGGCTTATTTTAGCAAAGCCTTCTTGCCTTTATTAAGGTCCAAAAGTGAAAAATTTTGTATTAATTTATATGGCAAAAATTTCCCATTCGGAACTCTAACAAAAAGAATGATTTCATTTGTTTGTTTATTCTTAAATTATGTTAAATTGTATTAAAATATTTTTGGGAAAGTTAGATAAAGATAAATGTTGCGCTAATTTTAATAAGGTTAGGTAGGTTTTCAAAGTTTCTCTTGGTACAAAATTATAATTTTTCATTAACATAAATGAAAAAAATATATATTTAAACGTATAAGATAAAATTTTAGAAAGGACTTAATATTAGATGAGTTCTTGCTAATTGACCAGTTTTACCTAATCGGCACGACATATATATATATATATATATATATATATATATATATATATATATATATATATATATATATATATATATATATATATATATATATATAATAAAGATTAGCAGTAAACATGTGTAATGTCGTATGTGAGTGATATCTCAGCTTTATAAGCCTTCTGCTGTTCTATTATTTTTACAGGTCCTTGATAATGTGAAAAATCACGAAAGCTCTTCGTGATTATATTTATATGAGACAGCGTAACATTGCTCACCATTGCTTCAAGACTACGGTGTTCTTCACACCAACTCCAAGGCTGAGGCACTGATTACCTCATCTTTTGTATATAGTTCTACTGTCTTCAAATTATGTCCTAGAATTTGTATTGTTAAAGCCACTGGATGGCGAAACGTCTATGATAAAGATACCCAGATGTTGTACACACGTCTAATTTTCATCATTGCTCGCCATTCCTGCACACTAAAACCACATATACAGGACCTTCTCTGAGGCAGCTAGGGTAACGTTATTGCGTGACCAGACTCTCAAAGGACACGATACCTAACCACAACACGTTGCCAAAATGTTAAGTGACTCTTGTTAGTCCTTTTTCTAGCCCACCTGACAAACAAGGGCAGCACCTGGACTCGTGGATAAAACTGTCTTCGGTGAAGACACGGTATTGCAGATCCTGCTTTTGCCGGGACAAAGGAATGTAGGAAAGCACTGGTTTGGTAATACTTGTCGATGAGTGGAACAAACTTCCTAGTAACGTCCTAGTAACGTCATTGAAGCTAAAACCTTGTGTAGCTTTAAAAAAAATTAGACAAGTACATGAGTGGGTGCGTGTGAGTTGGCCAGTAAACCTACTGAGGCGCTAGTCGTTGTGTTCTTAAAATTCAACATATGAATGGCTGTGGAGTCGGCACATAAACCCCCCCGACTTCTTTAATTACATTTTACCGACTCCGACTCTAGTAACCTAAGAATTGCCCTGGTTATAACTATATTAAAATACATCCTCCATAATAAATCTTTGTCCTCATTACTTCCTGTAAATTATATCGTTAATCATCAGGGAGCTGAACTCTTCTCCAGGCTGAGGGACTGACCACCTCAAATGCTTTTTCTCCAAGGTTGATGGACTGATTACATCATCTTTATTTCACTACTACTACTCTACCTGATCTGCAGGTTTTGTCAGTCGAATACAGAGATGACAAATATTATAGACAGCAGAAGCTGTGGGGAAGTAAACATGATCAGTCTCGTAGCCTTGAGAAGGGTTCAACCTCACAGTCTCGTGTTCTATTTGTGGTTTGAACACCATCAACCGCATGACAGTCATCAAGGATTCTCCTTCAGTCCTGTACACCACCAACTAAGTATGATTTAAAACTAGATATTTGTTACCAATTTGTAGACTATTTGTCAGATGTTCCAGCTACGGAATTGTGGCTTTTATTCTTAAGAGAAATATATATATATATATATATATATATATATATATATATATATATATATATATATATATATATATATATATATATACACAACAAAGAAAGCAAAAGACTTGGCAGGCGATGTAACATACGCCAAATGAAAAGTATGGGCACCATTAGTACACTAAGAGAAAACACCATAAGTGTCCGGGGCCCAAGACTGTTCAACAGCCTCCCATCAGCCATAAGAGGAATTACCAATAGACCCCTGGTTGTCTTCAAGAGAGAGCTGGACAGATACTTAAAGTCGGTACCGGATCAGCCGGGCTGTGGTTCGTACGTTGGACTGCGTGCGGCCAGCAGTAACAGCCTAGTTGACCACACCCTGATCCACCAGGAGGCCTGGTCGTGGACCGGGCCGCGGGGGCGTTGATCTCCGGAATACCCTCCGGGTAGACGTACAGAACCACCACTGTGAAAAAAATAGCTTCCAAGCGGTTTCGTGATTTCTCACATTTTCAAGGACCTGTGAGAAATCACGAAAGTGCTTTGTAAGTCCATTATTTTTTCATACCTTTGAATACCTTTGAAGAGTTTCACTATTCATGACGTAACAAGAGCAAGAGTCAGATGACTGATAGAGGAAGACAGGAGAAAATCCAGACGAGTGAAGGACTATGACAAGGTCACTTGTTGATTCATTGCTTTATTTTTCATTAATGTATTCTTTAAAACTTTTATACCATTTTATATAATAAAGTAGGAATATGTATAATAATGGCGATTGAATAATATTCATAGAGCTTCAAGGAGAAATATGTATATTTTCTTGAAATCTCTGTTTACATATTCTAGGCTGTGTCCCCCCCCCCACTCAGATGTAAACAATATCTATAAACATGTATTTATTTATGCATGTACTCGCCTATTTGTGGCTGCAGGGGTCGATTCATAGCTCCTGGCCCCGCCTCTTCGCTGGTCGCTACTAGGTTCACTGCTCCATGAGCTTTATTGTACCTCTTCTTAAAGCTATGTATGGATCCTGCCTCGGCTACATCACACTCCAGACTATTCCACTTCCTGACAACTATGACTGAAGAAATACTTCCTAACATCCCTGTGACTCATCTGAGTCGACAACTTACAGATGTGACTCCTTGTTGTTGTGTCCCATCTCTGGAACATCCTCTCTGTCCACCTTGTCAATTCTTCTCATTATTTTACATGTCGTTATGTACGTTACGTACTTTACGTACGTTATGTACGCCGTTTCTGAAGACAATAAAATTTAAAGATTTTTTTTATTATTTCAGGTTTTGTGGTTAACCCCACTAAAATTTATATATGAAGCATTGACTAAAAGGTCCCACGACTCAGTCTCAGGCCTTTTAAATCGACATTTTTTTACAGAAATAAGAAAGACTCGAAAGAGCATAGAAAAGGAATACTTAAGATGAAATGAGGATTTTCCTGTAGTTTTGCGTTTTTAAAAGAAGACAGAAAATGCCAGAAATTTTACAGAGTGCAAAACATTTAACTGGTTTCTATTTATGCCGCGTTGGATAAGCTGGCTGAGTCACTAGCTGTCTAGAAGTTTGGCTGAGTGGTTAGGTGACTAGAAGTTTGGCTGAGTGGCTAGCTGACTAGAAGTCTGGCTGTCTTGCCAGTCTGACTGGCTAAAGCACCTGCCCGTTATAACTTTTTTTTATTTATTTAATTATCAAGACAGTCTTGCTCGCCGAATTCCCTATCTGATGGGCTAAGCCGCTTATCTGATTTACTAAATTCCCGGTCTGGTTGGCTAAACTGCTAGTCTGAGTGGCTAAATTCGCTGTCTGGCTGGCTAACTGGATGAGTGGTTGACACCAAGCACAATAAAACGCTTGTGTCTAAGTGAACAATGTTTATATATATATATATATATATATATATATATATCCGTTTACAAAGTGTAACTTTGTAAATGGTTCAAATCGGAGCGAAACGTCGTTCTAAGTTTCTCTCCCGTATGTGTGGGTTATTTGTGTATTGTTCCAGTCAAGGTATTGTGACTTGTTTTGCTCATTATTACTATCACTATTTCTGTTTCTTCTTCCTCCTCCTCTTCCCTCTTTCCGACCTGTTTTCTGTATTTTTCTTGCTCATTCGTGACTTGACAATAGTCGAACACCAGTTGATAAGCAGTCATAATTGTTTCACCATTATTTCTCTTGTTTTGAAAGCTCTCGTTATCCACTCTTCCATTTTCCTTACTCTACGCAGCATTTGTAGGGGTGGAGGAGGGGAGAGGAAGGGAAGGAGGGGAGGGGAAGGGAAGGAGGGGAGAGGAAGGGAAGGAGAGGAGAGGAAGGGAAGGAGAGGAGAGGAAGGGAAGGAGGGGAGTAGGTATGAGAAAGGTTTATGTAAAGTGAGATGGAGGGTGAGAAGTGAGTGTGCTCTAAACAGGAATGTGGACAACGCTGAGTGTGTGTACTCACCTATTTGTGGTTGCAGGGGTCGAGACTCAGCTCCTGGCCCCGCCAGGATGTGCGCGCGCGCGTGCGCAATGCAAATATGTGTAGAATGCAGAACAAGCCACATGGGATGGAAATCTTTAGCTCGGGATCTTTCGCTCTCTCGTGCGTCGTCAGGAGCTATGCAATGTTGCAAGACACCAACAGGTAGGAGGGGAAATACTCTGAGGCAAGGCAGAAGGTATCAGTGGCAGCACACGGCACAGATTACAGTGTGTGTATGTGTAAGACTAAAGAAATACTTCCTTACATCTCCATAAATCACCTGTGCCTCTACCTGTATCCCCTTGATCCTGGTCATTTTGATTCAGTGTCCCTATCAGCCCTATCAATTCCTCTTACAATTATGTATGTTTTAATTAGGTCTTCCCTGTCCCTTCTCTCCTCTAAGATCACCAGGTTCAGTTCCTTTAATCTCGCCTTTAAGGGCGCAGCAATAGATCTTTCAAGAGTTTCTTCAGATGCTTGACCAGGTGTGGGTTCCATGCTGGAGCTGTATACTCGATAACTGGCTTAACAAATATCATATAAACCATGGAACGGGTGGAGTGTGAACCCATGGCAAGCAAATTCTAAAAATAAACAGGCCAGTGCGTTCACCACTGGAGCAGAGGCAAGGAGGCCAGCCTGCTTGCCTCTGCTCCAGAACCTCGACGACGTCGGTGTTCTTCACACCAACTCCAAGGCTGAGGCACTGATTACCTCATATTTTGTATATAATTCTACTGTCTTCAAATAATGTCCTAGAAATTGTATTGAGTAAAGTCACTGGATGGAGAAACGTCTACAATAAAGATACCCAGATGTTGCACATGTGTCTTAATTTCATCTTGTCGGTATTGTATACCTTTCTTGTACAACTAGGTATATTTATATATACCATAGGGAGGTTAGCATGGGCCACCACTGTGACCACAAGTGAAAGTTTTTACAGATGAATCTCCCATCAGCGTGGCTGTGTCGTACTCTAGCTCGAGTCCCCTCAAAGCCGCCATCATGATCACGAAATCGTGAGTTGAAATAAAGTGTGTGAAGGATTCTCTATTCAGATTCCTGAATGTTGTCGTGAGACTTTGCTAATATTGCATATCCCGCTGAGTTGAAACGGTATGTGTTTATTTCTGGCGATGTGCCTGTGATATAGTAATCTTCACTACTACCTCCACTACAACTACCACTACTACTACCTCCACTACGACCTCCACTGGACCCACTAGACCTCCACTACACTACGACTACTACTACGACCTCCACTACTACCTCCACTACATACTACCACACGACTACTACCTCACCACTCTACTACCTCGCGGTTTTCCACTTGACTCCTGCCACTATATACTCGTCGTTCCTTGGTTACCTCTCTATTAGGATTGAAAATTAAGACATGTGCATTATTTGGGTATCTTTACTGTTGAAACGTTTCGCCCAAACAGTAGGCTTCTTCAGTCAAATACAAAGGCAGCAAGTGTAGTGGTGAAATGAGGGTGTAATCAATCCATCAACCCTGGAGACTGATACCCAACAGTTTCACATGTGTCTTAATCATCAACTTGTAGGTATTTAATACCATTTTCAACATTAGGACTGAAGAAGCCACTCGGGGCGAAACGTTTCCTATAATAAATGTCCTGAACTTGTACACAAGTGCCATTTACCACACAGTAAATCCCAAGGTCATTTTCACTCATATTTGCAGCTTATTATCCGCTGTAATTGTGTTCAGTCTACCTTCACTTTCTCCTATTCTCATGACCTTGAGTGCTTGAGATAAACGGTAAAGCCACTTGTTTGTCTACATCTGCAGTCTGTTGGTGTTTCTTTGGTGCCTATCACTGTTATTCTTTTTCTTCTCACATCCTCAAACAGTGATGGATAAGACTACCCGCCGTGGTAGGTTATTTGTTTACATTGCAAAAGTAGCGGACCTAGCAGTGATCCCTGCGCGACCCCACTCGTTATTTTCTCCTGTTCTATCTCATTCTTTACTGTCACTCCGCTTTACTGATACTTTGCCTTGATACATAACATTTTTTATTGTCAGTATTGAGTTGGTCCTTCATTTGCAGCTGCAACAGCACCAATTCGTCGAGGAATTGATTCATACAGCATTTGAACAACATCCAGGGGAATGTTGAACCATTTCTCAAACAAAACCTGCTCTGACTCTTACAAAGACGACGGTGGAGGAACTCTGGTCTTGACTTGCTTTTCCAATTGACCCCAAAGTTGCTCGATAATATTTAGATCCGGCGACTGTGGGGCCCAATCCAAGAGTTCGACTTGCATGTTCTTCAGGCCAATTTTGAACAGCTCTAGCGGTGTGGATTGTTGCATTATCGCCTTGTAAGATATCACATTAAACACTTGTAACACATTGAAAATTAATTATTCAGTCATTCGACAGTTCAATCAGGTGTTCATATTATTTTGTTCAACCCCTGAAGGTACTTATTGACCTACTCAAACACTCTGCCTGTTCTTCTAATTTGTGTACAAATCTTTGGTACGGTTCTGTATCAAATGATTTATTGCAGTCTAAGATGCAGTCCGTCCACCACTGTCTTCCTGGTTCTACCTCTTGACTCCGTCTTTACCTTTGATATACCTTTGAAGAGTTTCGAGAGTTTATCTACTCTCTGAGCCCGGCTATGGGCCAGGCTCGTCTGGTGCTTGCCTGGTCAACCAGGCTGTTGCTGCTGGAGGCCCGCTGCCCCACATATCCATCACAGCCTGGTTGATCTGGCACCCGATGAAGCCGTCGTACAAGTCCAGCAGATTAAGGACGAAGTTTTCCACCTCTGAATCCGTGCTGGCTTTCTGTAAAGAATCACGATTGCAAACAAACCATACCACGGGTGGGGCTTGAACTCGCGGTCAGAGCGTCTTAAAACTCCAGACCGACGCGTTATCCACCTTTCCAAGTGTTCCATTATACTTTTGCTTACAATCTTCTCCATGCGCGGGTTAGTCTACTTAAACTATCAAAAGTGGTGTTTCTTATTTAGTTAAAAGATCTGATTAGCTTTGGGCTGTGCACATGCCAATTTGTCATGTATATTGAAGAAACTTGTGATAGCTACGTGCGATAACCTGTGAAATGCCTCTTCTGGTTGGCTTCAAACTTACAGTATTGATATTAAACCATGTTAAAAAAATTATATACTATTTAGGGTGCATGGAGGTAGAGGGGGCTGGCTTTTGGGCCACTTTTATGTTCATGGGTAAGTATTACGTCTAAAGGGGGTTTGATACGAGGAAGGAGTGTATGGCTCCAGTTCCTCGAATCAGGAGCAATTTACAGGGCTTTATAGGACTATTGTATACTTTCGTGAGGTGGAAAACTTGCCAAAACGTTTTTAGATATCTTTAATAATAATAATAATTATTATTATTATTTCTACAAGTACATTTACAAAGTATATTGACCCTAGCTGACATCAATGACATACTGTATAGAAAGCCCCTTGTTATGTAGAGCATTTCGGGCAAATTAAGTTAGTTTTGCCCCCAGGATGCGACCCACACCAGTCGACTAACACCCAGGTACCTACTTACTGCTAGGTGAACAGGGACAGCAGGTGTCTTATAGGAAACACTTCCTAAGGTTTCCACCCGTACTGGGGATCGACCCCCGGACCTCAGTGTGTGAGCTGAGTGCGCTAGCAATCGACAGACCGAAGCCAGGTAAAGACCTCGGTCTGAAGACCAAAGGCTGCACTGAGTGGGTCGTCAGAGGTCTACAACAGCCTCAGGAAAAATTCCTAATTTTCTCCGGGCAGCGAAAATGTCTCTCGTAAGCATCATCATCTCCAACAAGCACAGCATCAGTGCCACTGTCTCCCACGCATCATAGTGGGTTTCCCCCGTGTGTGTGTGTGTGTGGCACTTAATCCCTTCCTCCCTGTTATCTCGGTCCCTTCCTCCCTGTCACTTCTCTCCCTTCCTCCTCCCCTCCCTCCCTCCAGCACGTGTGGGACATATTTTCTACATTTCTAGCCCACTCTTTGTTGAGTTTCCTCTGCTATGTCCTGGGTACAGATGTCATCTTCTGGCCGAAACAGAGAGAGAGACGGACACAGACAGAAATACGACATGTAAGTTTATTAAGGCACATGCACGCACAAATACAGTAACACAAATTATCATACATAGCAGCATGTGTGTAGATTATCTAGGATAACCCAGAAAAGTCACACAAAGTGACTTATTTCCATTGAGGTCCTTGACTTATTTCCATGTTTATTAACTGGCTTAGTGTTTGTTAAAGATTTTCGCTAGCGGTTCACACAGTGTTTTCGCTCCAGCTGTCAGACCCTATGGTGATACTTCGTCAGGTCCCTCGCCTTTAATAACAATAATCTTTATTTCTACAAGTACGTGATACAACTTATACAGTCCATAGCTGACACCAGTGACTTACTATATAGAAAGCCCCTGATTATGCAGAGCATTTCAGGCAAATTAGGTTTTGTCCCTAGGATGTGACCCACACCAGTCAACTAACACCCAGGTACCTACTTACTGCTAGGTGAACAGGGACAGCAGGTGTCCTAAGGAAACACGCCCAAATGTTTCCGCCCGTACCGGAGATCGAACCAGGGACCTCAGTGTGTGAGCTGAGTGCGCTACCAACCCATACGTCCAGGTTAACCTGGAGTCCCCCTTCACTGCTACCAAAGTTCTGCAGATGTTCTTCAACTTGTTTCTGCTTTCACTTCGTTCTTCAAAGTTATTCCAAATTACACAGAAAGCCTTTGCTACTCTATTTTTTCACAAACCTCTTTATTATTTCATAAAAGCTGTTCCTTCCTTTATTTATTTACCTTATTACCTAGTCCTTTACTGTTATCTTCCTTATGCTTCAGATTTATCAAGACAGAGGGACTGATCACCTAATTCATTGCTTCTTCCATCACTGGTATTCATTCTCTGTACTGCACTGATAAAGCCACTGGTGGGCGAAACGTCTCCACAATATAGGTACCTAAGTGTTGTCCATGTGTCTTAAATTCAGCTTTTTCTAATTCTGGTGTTCAATACAATTGCAAACAGGCGATCTTTACGCAGAATAAGCCACATGGGGATGGTAATCTTTAGCGCCTGATCTTTCACCCTGTGCGTCGTCAGGAGCTATGCAGTGTTGCAAGACTAGCAAAAGATAGTAGGGGAAAATTGTCTTATGTAGAGAGATAGAAAGCTGGAAAACAGGTTTCACTGCTTTAAGACAGATTGTTTCACAGAATACTCCATAGAGGACATATGATTTCAGAGAACGAGGACGTGGGTTGTATGGGGGGGGGTTAAATGGATCGAGGACGTGGGTTGAATGGGGGTTAAATGGATCGAGGACATGGGTTGTATGGGGGTTTTATGGATCGAGGACATGGGTTGTATGGGGGTTTTATGGATCGAGGACATGGGTTTTGGCATGGGCACAAGTGTTGTGGTAGTGAGACATACTTAGAAATACTTGGCTGCCGTGAGTGTCTCCCCACATACACACACACATACACACTTCCTCAATCCTGAGTGCTCACTCACCCCACATCCCTAGACTCTTCCCACACATCCCTAGACTCTTCCCACACATCCCTAGACTCTTCCCACACACATACACAAACACGCGAGACCGAGACCTCTGTATGAATTGATAAATACAAAGTGAAACACGTGAAGCTCTACACAGACAAACTAATTTGATAGAGCTCTACACGGAAGAACACGGCTTGATAAATCAAGTCACATAGCGTTATCCCAATATATGTACGGGTAGGCCAAAAGTAGGCTTACAGTTGTTTCACTATTTGTTCACGTTTTCGATTTAATTTACCCAAACCATAATTCCAAACTAGTATTCCATATCCCATATTTCATACCGAAATAAGAGTGGTTTTGACATTTAAGTGCAAACCTACTAAGTGTAAGCCTACTTTTGGCCCACCCTGTAAATTTATCTTGCCATTAGCATCTTCCAACAGCCTGGTTGATCACGCAACTCAAGAGGTGGACGTTATGTTTGTTAGTGGTTTTGTGCTAATAATAATAATAATAATAATAATAATTTCTGTAAGTACATGATACAACTTATACAGACCATAGCTGACACCAGTGACATACTCTATAGAAAGCCCCTTGTTATTCAGAGCATTCTGGGCAAATTAGGTCAATTTTGTCCCCAGGATGCGACCCACAATGTCGACTAACACCCAGGTACCTACTTTACTGCTAGGTGAAGAGGGACAGCAGGTGTGGAACACGTCCTAATGTTGCCACCCGTACCGGGGATCGAACCACGGACCTCAGTGTGAGAGCTGAGTGCGCTGCCTACCGAGCTACGGAACACCTTTGAGTATGTACGTGAGATATAAATAAAGAATTCTTGGTGTTTACTCACGGAGTCTGGGAACGATGGTGCCCTTGGCTGGGGCACCAGGACACGGTGCCTTATTTGTGACACTCAGCTAGTGAAAGGGACAGCCAGCTGTCCTCAACACCACGCCTCAGACAGCAGCTGGCTTTCACAGCTGGTGCAGGAGACAGCCAGCTGCATCAAATACAGCTGGTAGGGCTTCCTGTATGATAGTGGTACCAGCAATATTGAGAGATGATAGGTACTGCCCACCACCATCATGGTGGTGATAGTGGTGATAGATAATGCCCACCACCATCAAGGTGGTGATAGTGGTGATAGATAATGCCCACCACCATCAAGGTGGTGATAGTGGTACCCTATACTCACTACCCTCTGTTATCTCTTAACGACTCTGATATCGATATCATATCCAAAGTCATTTTGATACCACACTGTCTTTCTATATAGCAGTATGTTATTGATGTGAGCTATGGTCTGTATACCTTGTACATGTACTTGTAGAAATATATTATATAATTATATTACAGTTGCTATAATAGTTCTTTAAATATATAATTTATCCAGCCAGAGACAAAAATAATCATGGGAGTATTTGCATGCTTAGGCTGGTATTATTACATTCCTAGGGAAGCTCTCTTAGGGGAACAAACGTCCACTGGGGGTAAAGGGAAGAGTCATCAGGTTTAATCTAAGGGGACGAGTGACTGCAGTTCCTCCCATCAAGAACCCTTCACCAGCATCAGCTCACCCTGTGAGTGCTGCTAGAAAGTGTTGGTCACAATGGGCTTCACACGTCACTGGATAAATATTTGTATTTTTGAAGATATATGGAATTCGTTGGGTGGTGTGGTGTTGGGTGTTGCTCAGAGGGCTGAGGTGGGGCTGTTGAGGTGTTGCTCAGAGGGCTGAGGTGGGGCTGTTGAGGTGTTGTTCAGAGGGCTGAGGTGGGGCTGTTGAGGTGTTGTTCAAAGGGCTGAGGTGGGGCTGTTGAGGTGTTGTTCAGAGGGCTGAGGTGGGGCTGTTGAGGTGTTGTTCAGAGGGCTGAGGTGGGGCTGTTGAGGTGTTGTTCAGAGGGCTGAGGTGGGGCTGTCGAGGTGCACAATACACAACCCGCAATTAGCAGAAACTGACTTGGTAATGGTCGAAGTCGAACCGAAATGTCGTAAGTTTGTCTTCTATGAGCGTTTTTGTGAAAACGGTTAGCCGGACTCGAATCCTGGAGGTGAAAAGTACGGTGCTTGTACTCTGAAGGAGGACTGAGGGGATATCTTTGATATACCTTTAAAAGGGTTTCGAGAGTTTTCCTACTCTCGCAGCCCGGCCCTGGACCAGCCTTGTCTGGTGCTTGCCTGATCAACCAGGCTGTTACTACCGGTGGCCCATTGGCTCGCATATCCATCACAGCCAGGTTGATCTGCCACCTGGTGGAGGTACATGATGCTGTAGTTCTAGGGACCATCTGAACGGGGATGCGAACTCCAGACAAGACATCTACTGAATGAATAATGATAAATGTGTTTTTTTCTTTGTTACCTATGCTTGGTAGATGACCAGTGTGTCGTTAACAAAAATAACACTTATGGCAGGTTACAATCTTATCAACGTTTTATCTAGTGAATGACAGTATAGATATAATGAAAATTTATATCACTAACAGTTAGAATTTATGTCTTGTAATTTTCTTCCTCCCTTATTCTCTCCCTTTATCCCTTCCTTCCTTCCTCCCTTCTTTCTCTTGCCTTCCTCCCCACAAACAGCACTATTAAGCACAACATGTGTCATCATGTTGTCTTGGCCAGCTCTGGCAACGTTCGTATCTGAGATAATATGCTGTTGATGGTACTTATTTTCAAGACGTTTCGCCCATCAGTGACTTTATCCATCTTCTCAATGCCAGTTGATATACAAACGTTCAAATCTACACGTTTAAAACGCGTGGTTTGCGAGGTTCTTACACAAGTCATAACACTCCAGGAAGTGCTGGATTTTTTACTGTTTCTACAGAATGCGACCCACAACAGTCAGCTAAAACATGGGTACTGATTGTTTTATTGCTGTGGACAGGGGCTGCTTACCTGGAGTCTGCCTGGAGGGTGTTCCGGGGGTCAGCGCCCCCGCGGCCTGGAGGGTGTTCCGGGGGTCAGCGCCCCCGCGGCCTGGAGGGTGTTCCGGGGGTCAGCGCCCCCGCGGCCTGGAGGGTGTTCCGGGGGTCAGCGCCCCCGCGGCCTGGAGGGTGTTCCGGGGGTCAGCGCCCCCGCGGCCCGGCCCATGACCACTCTTCGCGGAACATCAGGAGTGTAAGGAAAGTTATTCGTATGCTAAGGAATCGAACTCCGGCCCTTGTGATTGCGAGTCTAGTCAGTGAGTTCCGCGATGCCTAGGGATGAAGAGGAGGGGAGGATAGGGAAGAAGAGGAGGGGAGGATAGGGAAGAGGAGGGGAGGATAGGGAAGAAGAGGAGGGGAGGATAGGGAAGAAGAGGACTGAGTTTTTAACCTCAGAAAAACGAGTTGTAATATTTCTGCTTATTTTTTAATCTTTGGGTGAGAAGTAAGATGTAGGGAGGGAAGGCTAGGGAGAGGGAGATAGGGATGGAAGATGAGGGAGAGAGAGGGACAGGGAGGAATAATTAGGGATAAACATGTGAGAGCTTCTGAGAAATGACGCGAGGTAGTTTGAAATGTAAGGGAGACAGAGTTAGGAATATAGAGCGGGTGAAAGAGGAACAGAGGGAGGGAGGATAAATGAAGAATAAGACAGAGGGAGAATAAGAGCTTAAAAGAGTGAGAGTAAGACTGGACATCACTCCCAAGAGTAATAGAGTACTGCTACTGTAAAGGTACCTCTCGCTGTCTGTGGGCTGTGTCCGTGGGCTGTGTCCGTGGGCTGTGGGTGTTATCTGTGTCCGTGGGCTGTGGGTGTTATCTGTGGATGTGGGCTGTAGATGTGAGCTCTGGATGTGGGCTGTGTGATACCATACTCATAGCAGTATGGCCATAACACCTAACTAACATATATCAAACATGAGAGGCTAGGACAAGAACAAGCTGGCTTGTGTTCAAGTTGTAGCACCATCAACTCTGACCTGACCAACCAGGGTTCGAACCAGAAACAAGTAGAAACATGCCCAACGTTTCCGTGCAACGGCTATGCCCTGTTCACCTACCGAATGTTGTGGGTGGCATCCTGGGGACACACACACACACACACCCTACCTACCTACCTAGCAAGATAAGCTTTAAGAAGAGGTATGATAAAGCTCATGGAGGAGGGAATGTGAACACCTAGTGACGACCAGTGAAGAGGCAGAGCCAGGAGCTATGACTCGACCCTTGCAACCACAATTAGAGTACACACACACACATCCTCTACCAACCTACCTAGCAAGACAAGAGAGAGCCAGTCATTCTCCAAGCATTCCAGACTATTTAAACTCTCATTTTACAACCAGTTTCACCTGACACGCGCCGCTTGCCTCCTCCTGCTTTACTATTTTCAATATTTTTTCCCTCAGATATACTCGTTGGCGTCATTTTCATTGTTAGTTTATGGTCCAGGACAAACCCAAGCTTAGATTTTTTTCCTTTTGAAAGTGTGGGCTATTTGTGTATTGTTCCTACCTTGGTATTGTGGGTTGTGTATTGTTCCTACCTTGGTATTGTGGGTTATTTGTGTATTATTCTAGCCAATGTGTTTTGGGTTATTTGTGTATTGTTCTAACCACGGTATTGAGAGTTAGCTGTGTATTGTTTCAGCCAGTGTATTGTGGGTTATTTGTATTGTTCCAGTCATGGTATTGTGGGTCAGTTGTGTATTGTTCCAGCCACGGTATTGTGGGTCAGTTGTGTATTGTTCCAGCCACGGTATTGTGGGTTAGTTGTGTATTGTTCCAGCCACGGTATTGTGGGTTAGTTGTGTATTGTTCCAGCCACGGTATTGTGGGTTAGTTGTGTATTGTCCCACGGTATTGTGGGTTTTTGTTATACCTACGCATCGTTAAATCTCTGTTATATGATTTATATCTTCGTTTACGATTTAATTGTTGTACTTATTGTCAAGGAGCCCTGGGTCCCGGTCCCAGACCTTGGATATTCTCTTGATCAATCAGCTTATTACTGGAATACATGTCAACAGTAATGTGTAGTATATGGATATATTTCCTTGTAACATTTATAGGCCCTTATCCACCGGAAGGCCTGGTCGTGGACCGGGCCGCGGACCTGGCCACGGGGGCGTTGACCCCCGGAATACCCTCCAGGTAGACTCCAGGTAGGTAGGCTCCCTGGCCAAGCCTTAAGTCATGTGACCTAGTTAATTACATTACTTGTGTAGTATACATACAAATATGTAACCCAGGAGAAAACGGGAATGTAAATGTTATCATTCACGTCATTAATGGCTGTTAACAGGTGTTGATGGTTCTCGGGAAGCATCGCCCAGCAAGCAGGTACAAGACTACGTCTTATTGTCACGTGTGAAGAAAAGCTAGGTTGCGGGCTAGCTTTTCTTGTGGCAGCGTAACTCTGTAGAGCTTTAAGTCACGACTAGGACCAACAGCGAAACTTGGTAAAGCTCTATACAGGGCGAAACACTGTCCCGATAAAAGCAAACCGTTTTTACTGGTACTAAAACAGCTTACTACCGTCTTTGCGAATCCTAAGACAAGCCAGAGCGACTCTCTCGAGCAAGAAACACACAGACATCACCCAAACTTTTTACATAATTCGGCAGGCACTTCATCAAGGCGCGCTGACAGCCCTCCCGAATCCTCGACAACCCAAGACAGCGCATGGAATCCCACACACTATCAAATTTCCACAACCAATTCTCATCTTACAGCAATAATAAAAAAAACGTATTTGATATAACCTATATATCTTAATACGGCAATACATACACACTAATACACTCACATTATAATATATATATATATATATATATATATATATATATATATAATATAATATATATATTATATATATATATATATATATATATATATATTAATTGATAAACTTGGAAAGAATTGAATACAAGTGTTCAGTTATAAGAACATAAGAAAGAAATAACACTGCAGCAGGCCTAATGGCCCATGCGAGGCCATTTATTTCCATCAGGTCCAAGACTCCCACCGGCTTAAGCCAATGCCCCGACCCAGCCAGGTCAGGTCACATTCACTTAAGGAAGGAGCACGGCATCTGACCTAGTAGCACAAACTAGTCAGGTCCAACTCACACCCACCCGCACCCACTCATATATTTATCTAGCCTATTTTTAAAACTACACGTTTTAGCCTCTATAACTGTACTCGGGAGTTTGTTCCACTCATCGACAACTTTATTACCAAACCAATGCTTTCCTATATCCTTCCTGAATCTGAATTTATCCAACTTAAAGCCATTGCTGCGAGTCCTGTCAATACTAGATATTTTTAGCACGCTATTTACATCACCTTTATTTATTCCTGTTTTCCATTTATACACCTCAATCATATCCCCCCTAATTCTACGCCTTTCTAGAGTGCAGATTCAGGGCCCTCAGTCTATCCTCATAGGCAAGATTTCTGATACATGGAATCAACTTAGTCATCCTCCTTTGTACGCTTTCCAGAGCATTTATATCCATTCTGTAATACGGTGACCAAAACTGTGCAGCATAATCTAGATGAGGCCTAACCAAGGCTATATAGAGTTGAAGAACAACCTGAGGACTCCTATTATTTATGCTTCTTGATATGAAGTCAAGGATTCTGTTCACTTTATTGCGAACACTTATGCATTGCTGTCTAGGTTTTAGATTACTGCTAACGAGAACTCCTAAATCCTTTTCGCAATCAGTAGTATTAAGATCTACATTATTTAGTTTATATGTGGCATGGTTATTGTCCTGTCCAATATTTAAAACTTTGCATTTATCTATATTAAACTGCATCTGCCACTTCTCCGACCACTGCATCAGTCTATTCAAATCTTCCTGGAGTGCTCTAATGTCCTCATTTGAATGAATTGGACGGCCTATTTTGGTGTCATCGGCAAACTTGCTTATGTCGCTATTTATTCCCTCGTCTATGTCGTTTATGTAGATTGTGAACAACAAGGGGCCCAATACTGACCCCTGTGGATCACCGCTTGTGACACTTCCCCACTCTGGTTTCTCCCCATTTATGCAAACTCTCTGCTGCCTATTTGTCAACCATGCCTCTATCCAGGAAAAAAATTCTCCTCCTATTCCGTGTGCCTTAATTTATGCACCTGGTTGCAAGGGAACATGCAACACAAATTTTGTGAAGTGTTAAGCGAAAGTTAAGGGAATTATGAACCAAGTGAGATTGTTGTGGAGGACGTGAATACTAGTGAGAGACTATTGTAGATGGCATAGTAGTTAAGTTTGTAGTTCCAGGAGTAAGGCCTACCACTACCAGTGCTGGTAACAGCCATTAAGAGCTACCACTACCAGTGCTGGTAACAGCCATTAAGAGCTACCACTACCAGTGATGGTAACAATCAGCAAGAGCTACCACTACCAGTGATGGTAACAATCAAAGTCTCGGGTTGAGAGAGCTACATCATCAGTACCACGCACGATTCAACTCCTTATTTGTCAAACGACAAACACAACTACACTCTACCACTGGCTAAATCTTCCAAGTTGTAAACACTTGCCACCAGCCAACTGGTACATCTTTCAAAACACTTTTCACAAATGATTACTTTCACTACCTCTCCTTGGCACCTCCTCCATGATCCACCGAGTAGCAGTGACCCGTGAACGTTTAGGTCACAGGGACTATCAGGTCAACAACTGGAGGCTGGTGGAGGGAAGCTAGGAGTGAGTTTATTGAGGCACAAGTACACCTAACTACAGTGATCATAGTGTAAATCACCTAGGTTTGATGCCGTGCTCCTTAAGTGAATGTTACCTGACCTGACTAGGTTGGGGCATTGGCTTAAGCCGGTAGGAGACTTGGACTTGCCTCGCATGGGCCAATAGGCCTGCTGCAGTGTTCCTTCTTTATGTTCTTATTAATTGGGGTACGGCGTAGTGGTAGGGTTGTCATGTACGATCCAGCAGAGATTTTAGAGAACAAATTAGCATGGGTGAGCCAGTGGTTACTCAAACCATACCACGGGTGGGGTTAGAACCCGCGATCAGAGTCTCAAAACTCCAGACTGTCGCGTTAGCCACTGGGCCAGCTAGCTTCAATATGAATCTTATTTAAGCTAGCTGGCCCACTGGCTAACGCGACTGTCTGGAGTGTTGAGACTCTCTGATCGCGGGTTCTAACCCCACCCGTGGTATAGTTTGTTTGCAATCGTGTCATTACGATTTCGTGAGTCAGTGGTCAGTGCCACAGCAACATTCAGACCACTATCGTTTAAGAACGCTTAATAATAATAAATAATAATAATCTACTTCTACAACCTAAGTCACAAGACCGTGGCTGGAACGTTTCACTAAAACAAGACATACGAGAGGAAACAGGACGACGTTTTGATTCGTTCTTAACCTTGAACTGAGCGAAACGTAGTCTTAAGACTTGCGGGTTTTAAATGAACACCTAAAATAAAGACAGCATGCAAATAATCACAAGTAAAACTACACAGTATAAATGCAATATCTTTGGACACTACGAGGAAATGTTAAACCTTATAGGGGCCTAGTTCCTCAGACGTTTGTATATTCATATGCTTTTGCTCTGCCTTTATACCTTATACCTTTGATATACCTTTGAAGAGTTTCTTGAGTTTATCTACTCTCTGAGCCCGGCCATGGGCCAGGCTCGTCTGGTGCTGCCTGTTGCTGCTGGAGGCCCGCTGCCCCACATATCCATCACAGCCTGGTTGATCTGGCACCCGATGAAGATACTTGTCCAGTTTCCTCTTGAAGGCTTCTACACTGGTTCCAGCCGTGTTTCTGATATCTTCTGGTAAGATGTTGAATAGTCTGGGACCCCGGATGTTAATACAGTGCTCCCGTATTGTCCCCATCGCACCCCTGCTCCTCACTGGGTTTATTTTACACTTTCTCCCATATCTCTGCCATCCAGTTATAATCATGATCGATTACTGCTGTAACTTATTGCCAGGCTTTAAATAATAAGATATTACAAGGATCCCAGTGGAAATGTCACTACCTTGTTTGGGATGTCCTGGGTAATTTACACATGTTAAACTATGACGCAATAGGATCACCACTAAGAACAACCACTGTGAAAAAACAGTGAACTTCCAAGCGCATTCGTGATTTCTCTCATTATCAAGGTCCTTGATAATGTGAGAAATTACGAAAGCGCTTGGAAGTCCATTATTTTTTTCCCCACAGGGGTTGTTTTGCATATTTTAAAACCATGTATGATAATTGTACTCACGTGTACCTGTACCAGAACTTACACAGGATGGATGTGGGGCGTACGAATCTAAAAAACAAATATCTTAGCTGGTGATTCTGTTTTTACAAGCTGTGTGAAAACCAAGCTGGGGTTGACCCGGTTAATGCTTCATATTCTCCCAAAGAATCTCGTCAGCAGACTCGTCCTGTTTCCCGACTAACAAAACACTAACACCGACGGAGTGTGATTTTAGTTAGCACTTACAAAGAACCAAGAGGGTCCCGGGGTAAATAATACTGACGTAATGTGTCGAGTTACCACTTGGGAAATTTGTATCCTCTCTCTGTGTACTCGAAAGACGAAGTTATCATTTATGTTTGCAGATTTTCCTGCTTTTCACTGGTCATTTCAAATTGTTTCGCTTCCTCGTGAATTTGGTATATAATGGTTGTGATAAGGGATGTTATTAGCGCTATCTGGCCTCTGAATATAGGTGAGGGAAGCAGTTTAATATAGATAAATGCAAAGTTTTAAATATTGGACAGGACAATAACCATGCCACATATAAACTAAATAATGTAGATCTTAATACTGCTAACGAGAACTCCTAAATCCTTTTCGCAATCAGTAGTATTAAGATCTACATTATTTAGTTTATATGTGGCATGGTTATCTGTCCAATATTTAAAACTTTGCATTATCTATATTAAACTGCATCTGCCACTTCTCCGACCACTGCATCAGTCTATTCAAATCTTCCTGGAGTGCTCTAATGTCCTCATTTGAATGAATTGGACGGCCTATTTTGGTGTCATCGGCAAACTTGCTTATGTCGCTATTTATTCCCTCGTCTATGTCGTTTATGTAGATTGTGAACAACAAGGGGCCCAATACTGACCCTGTGGATCACCGCTTGTGACACTTCCCCACTCTGGTTTCTCCCCATTTATGCAAACTCTCTGCTGCCTATTTGTCAACCATGCCTCTATCCAGGAAAAAAATTCTCCTCCTATTCCGTGTGCCTTAATTTATGCACCTGGTTGCAAGGCGAACATGCAACACAAATTTTGTGAAGTGTTAAGCGAAAGTTAAGGGAATTATGAACCAAGTGAGATTGTTGTGGAGGACGTGAATACTAGTGAGAGACTATTGTAGATGGCATAGTAGTTAAGTTTGTAGTTCCAGGAGTAAGGCCTACCACTACCAGTGCTGGTAACAGCCATTAAGAGCTACCACTACCAGTGCTGGTAACAGCCATTAAGAGCTACCACTACCAGTGATGGTAACAATCAGCAAGAGCTACCACTACCAGTGATGGTAACAATCAAAGTCTCGGGTTGAGAGAGCTACATCATCAGTACCACGCACGATTCAACTCCTTATTTGTCAAACGACAAACACAACTACACTCTACCACTGGCTAAATCTTCCAAGTTGTAAACACTTGCCACCAGCCAACTGGTACATCTTTCAAAACACTTTTCACAAATGATTACTTTCACTACCTCTCCTTGGCACCTCCTCCATGATCCACCGAGTAGCAGTGACCCGTGAACGTTTAGGTCACAGGGACTATCAGGTCAACAACTGGAGGCTGGTGGAGGGAAGCTAGGAGTGAGTTTATTGAGGCACAAGTACACCTAACTACAGTGATCATAGTGTAAATTACCTAGGTTTGATGCCGTGCTCCTTCCTTAAGTGAATGTGACCTGACCTGACTAGGTTGGGGCATTGGCTTAAGCCGGTAGGAGACTTGGACTTGCCTCGCATGGGCCAATAGGCCTGCTGCAGTGTTCCTTCTTTATGTTCTTATTAATTGGGGTACGGCGTAGTGGTAGGGTTGTCATGTACGATCCAGCAAGAGATTTTAGAGAACAAATTAGCATGGGTGAGCCAGTGGTTACTCAAACCATACCACAGGTGGGTTAGAACCGCGATCAGAGTCTCAAAACTCCAGACTGTCGCGTTAGCCACTGGGCCAGCTAGCTTCAATATGAATCTTATTTAAGCTAGCTGGCCCACTGGCTAACGCGACTGTCTGGAGTGTTGAACTCTCTGATCAGTTCTAACCACCCGTGATAGTTGTTTGCAATCTGTCATTACGATTTCGTGAGTCAGTGGTCAGTGCCACAGCAACATTCAGACCACTATCGTTTAAGAACGCTTAATAATAATAATAAATAATAATAATCTACTTCTACAACCTAAGTCACAAGACCGTGGCTGGAACGTTTCACTAAAACAAGACATACGAGAGGAAACAGGGCGACGTTTTGATTCGTTCTTAACCTTGAACTGAGCGAAACGTAGTCTTAAGACTTGCGGGTTTTAAGTGAACACCTAAAATAAAGACAGCATGCAAATAATCACAAGTAAAACTACACAGTATAAATGCAATATCTTTGGACACTACGAGGAAATGTTAAACCTTATAGGGGCCTAGTTCCTCAGACGTTTGTATATTCATATGTTTTTGCTCTGCCTTTATACCTTATACCTTTGATATACATTTGAAGAGTTTCTTGAGTTTATCTACTCTCTGAGCCCGGCCATGGGCCAGGCTCGTCTGGTGCTTGCCTGTTGCTGCTGGAGGCCCGCTGCCCCACATATCCATCACAGCCTGGTTGATCTGGCACCCGATGAAGATACTTGTCCAGTTTCCTCTTGAAGGCTTCTACACTGGTTCCAGCCGTGTTTCTGATATCTTCTGGTAAGATGTTGAATAGTCTGGGACCCCGGATGTTAATACAGTGCTCCCGTATTGTCCCCATCGCACCCCTGCTCCTCACTGGGTTTATTTTACACTTTCTCCCATATCTCTGCCATCCAGTTATAATCATGATCGATTACTGCTGTAACTTATTGCCAGGCTTTAAATAATAAGATATTACAAGGATCCCAGTGGAAATGTCACTACCTTGTTTGGGATGTCCTGAATTTCACATGTTAAACTATGACGCAATAGGATCACCACTAAGAACAACCACTGTGAAACAGTGAACTTCCAAGCGCATTGTGATTTCTCTATTATCAAGGTCCTTGATAATGTGAGAAATACAAAGCTTGGAAGTCCATTATTTCCCACAGGGTTGTTTTGCATATTTTAAAACCATGTATGATAATTGTACTACGTGTACCTGTACCAGAACTTCCAGGATGGATGGGCGTACGAATCTAAAACAAATATCTTAGCTGGTGATTCTGTTTTTACAAGCTGTGTGAAACCAAGCTGGGGTTGACCGGTTAATGCTTCATATTCTCCCAAAGAATCTCGTCAGCAGACTGTCCTGTTTCCGACTAACAAACACTAACACCGACGGAGGTGATTTGTTAGCACTTACAAAGAACCAAGAGGGTCCGGGGTAAATAATACTGACGTATGTGTCGAGTTACCATGGAAATTTTATTCTCTGTACTCGAAAGACGAAGTTATCATTTATGTTTGCAGATTTTCCTGCTTTTCACTGGTCATTTCAAATTGTTTCGCTTCCTCGTGAATTTGGTATATAATGGTTGTGATAAGGGATGTTATTAGCGCTATCTGGCCTCTGAATATAGGTGAGGGAAGCAGCTCGGTGGAATCCGGCCACCACCACCACCACCACTGTCTGTCTGTCGCTGATGCAACACAGTCAACCCCCACAGCTATTATCCCCACAACCTCTACCCACACTATTTTCCTGTGTGGGGGAATAGGCGTCTTCGAGGGTGGCAATTCTCAAGTAAATGCAACTCCACCTCTGGTGGCACAAATTAATCACTGTCAAAACAGTGACAATACATGATCATTTACCTAACGTATGGATCTACGTAACTCTTAATGCACTGTTTGGTTATAACTGTAACCATAATTTTTAAGGGGGTGGAGGAGTAAGCCAGCGGAAGGCCTCGGTCAGATGACCAAAGCTCCAACGGCGGGTCATCATCTAAGACCCGCGTCAGGGAACACTTGTCCTGTTTCCTGACGAACCTTACCTAACCAATGTAATTTCAAAACCCTCGTAGTCCTACTGAAATTACCTAGGATAACCCCCCCCCAAAAAAAAAAGGTCCTTAATAAGAAACACGATTGAAAATAAATCACGGAACGGATGGCATTTAAACCCATGGCAAGTGAGTCCTGAAACTCGCAGTCCAGTGTGTTAACCACTGTTAACGCACTGGCCTGTGAGTTTCAGGACTTGCCATCGGTTCAAACCCCACCCGTTTCGTGGTTTTTCAGGCTGACAGATTTCATTCACCCTTGTGTAAATATTTCCTGTAGGAGGCCTGGTCTGAGACCAGGTCTGAGACCAGGCACTGGTCTATACTTCTTACTCTCTTTCGTCCCCTTGAAACCTTGTTCAAAGTAATTATACAAGCTCTGTGCCAATCCATAGGTACCTTTTCCCTTTGCATGCATATAATTTACAAATACACCCACCACTTCAAAACTATGTCACCACCTGCTTTTAATTAACATTTCTGTCTTGATACCATTTCTACCTACTGCCTCCCGCACCTCCACTCTCCCCACTGATACTTCCTCACGCCAAGATGTCAACAGTGTTACTTGTGTAGTACACTTGTATAGATACATCATCCCAGCTACTCTATAGATATGCAAATAGGTACTTGGATGTTAGTCGACTGGTGTGGGTCGCATCCTGGGAGACAAGATTGAGGACCCCAGTGGAAATAAGACAGATAGTCCCTCGGTGACTCACTGCCCTTCTTGGGTTATCCTGGGTGGCTAACCCTCCGGGGTTAAAAATCCGAACGAAATCTTATATCTCTTGCTAGCTGGGGCGTCACGAGACCCCTCACACGTGAGCCGTAGGCTAGAAGCCCCACTGTTTCTCCGCTATAGGCATATAGCAGACTGGAGAGGCAGACCGGGCTCCTCTCTCAAAATTATATAATATACGCCTCCAGACACCCATCGGTGTTCATCTTTCTACATTATATCCTCAACGAACCCACACGACAAAAATGTTATACCTCCGTGGCCTGGTGGCAAAAGCCTCGCTTCACACGCTGAGGTTCCGGGTTCCATTCCCGGCGAAGGGGTGGAAACATAAGAAAGAAGGAACACTGTAGCAGGCCTACCGGCCCATGCGAGGCGGGTCCAATTCTCCCACCGACTTAAGCTAATGCCTTGACCTGTTCAGGTCAGTCACATTCACTTAAGGGATGAGCACGGCATCTGACCTAGTAGCACAAGCTAGTCCAGTCTAACTCACACCCACTCATGTATTTATCCAACCTATTTTTAAAACTACACAACGTCTTAGCTTTTATGACGGTACTTGGGAGTTTGTTCCACTCATCCACAACTCTGTTACCAAACCAATGCTTTCCTATATTCTTCCTGAATCTGAATTTATCCAACTTAAAGCCATTGCTGCGAGTCCTGTCAATACTAGATATTTTTAGCACGCTATTTACATCCCCTTTATTTATTCCTGTTTTCCATTTACACTCCTCAATCATATCCCCCCTAATTCTACGCCTTTCTAGAGTGCAGATTCAGGGCCCTCAGTCTATCCTCAAAGGGAAGATTTCTGATACATGAGATCAACTCTGTCATCCTCCTTTGTACGTTCTCCAGAGCATTTATATCCATTCTGTAATACGGTGACCAGAACTGTACAGCATAATCTAAATGAGGCCTAACCAAAGATATATAGAGTTGAAGAACAACCTGCGGACTTCTATTATTTATACTTCTTGATATGAAGCCAAGGATTCTGTTAGCTCTATTGCGAACACTTATGCACTGTTGTCTTAGTTTCAGATTACTGCTAACCAGAACTCCTAAATCCTTTTCGCAATCTGTGGAACTCTTTCGAAAGCCTTACTGAAGTCCATATACACAATATCATATTCAATACCATGATCTACCTCCTCAATTACCTTAGTGAAGAAAGTTAGTAAATTCGTAATACAGGAACGCCCCTTTGTAAAACCGTGTTGAGATTCATTAATCAATTTATGCCTTTCGAGATGGCTACGAATTGCTTCGGCAATTATTGATTCCATGAATTTACCAACTATGGAGGCAAGGCATATTGGTCTATAATTCGAAGCTAAGGACCTGTCACCTGCCTTGTAAATAGATATTACATTTGCCATTTTCCACTTGTCCGGCCTGGGGATTTGTTAGGTTTTAATTTCTATATTTGTCTGAGGACCATGTCACTAGTAACCCTAATAGTGCATAGTTTATTATCGTCCTGTTCTACATAATTTATTTCTGGAATTTCTCTAGTATCTTCCTGAGTAAAAACTGAGAGGAAGTAGGCATTGAAAAGTTCACACATATCCTTATCACTGTCAGTAATATGACCTGAGTTACTCTTAAGTGGGCCTATCGTGTCCCTAATCTTACTTCTGTATACCTGAAAGAACCCTTTTGGTTTAGTCTTCGAATTCCTTGCGACTTTAGCGTCATAATCCCTTTTTGCTTTTCTTATTCCTTTTTTTATTTCTCTCTTTAATTGAATATATTGATTTCTTAACTGTCCTTCCCCTCTTTTGTTACGCCTATATATACCTCTATTTTAACCAATGAGATGTTTTAATCTATTGTTTATCCATTTGGGATCATTTTTGTTAGATCTGATTTCCCTACTCGGAACAAAAGTTGTCTGGGCAGCTAGAACTATGCTCTGAAATACGTCATATTGGCAACCAGCCCTACCTACCTGACCCATAGTAAGGTCATTCCAATTAAGCCCACCCAGGTAATTTCTGAGCCCCATGAAGTTGGCAAACATCGGACGTGTTTCCTTACACAGGTTGTCTATGTTCACCCATCAGTAAAATGGGTACCTGGGTGTTAGTCGATTGGTGTGGGTCGCATCCTGGGACAAAACTGACCTAATTTGCGGGAAAGGCTCTGCATAACAAGCGGCTTTCTATATAGTAGTTTGTCATTGATGTTAGCTATGATGTGTATACCTTGTACACCTTGTATTATAAGAAAGATCACTGCCTCAGTTTCATTGTATATCCCTCCAGCTTTCCCGTACGCCCATCTCTCCATCTAACGACAGTCCTTTTTGCTTTTAACTGCTAAATTTCATTTGTCCTCTAGACTTTCTAAACTTAAATCTCACTTCAAAACTTTTCTCGGTAAAACTTGTTGATAAAGACAACTCACTTTCCCATTAACTCTGATTTGCACTTCCTAACAGCTCTTATTAACCTCTGTGTTACTCTCCCCATACTCCTCACCCTCCCTATGTCATTTCTGCACTGTGAAAACCTCTCGTATGCAAATATTTAACATCAGTCGCTCCTCCCACCTTGCTATACAAACTACTACTGTACACTGGCAATGCTCTCTCACATCTACACCATAACTCCTCGACTCGTTACCTGTAATCTACCCCACCTTTCAACAGTTGTTTATATCTTACCCTAACTACCTCCACTAATTTGTAGATTCACTTCTCTCTTATTCGTTGACGTCATTCTCCTTGTATCCGCATCTACCTCTTAATCTTACTGTAGCTACAAGAAAATGTTCTGGTGTATATTTTGTTCCTCTACAAACATGTACATCCAGTCTAACCATCAGCCTTTTATCCACCAATACCAAGTCTAAGACACTGCTCTCATTACGCCCTATATCTTATCTCTTAATTATTTATCCTATTTTTTTTTAAATATACATTACTTATTGATAAGCTTCTTATACATATTCAGTTCGAGGCTCCATTATAATGTAGCTCTGATGAAATGGATTTTTTTATGAAATTTAATTGTTGAAACTGGTTCAAAATCAAATTAAATAGTGAACTCAAACCTCAAATCACAATAAAAAGAGAGAGAGAGAGAGAGAGAGAGAGAAAGAGAGAAAGAGAGAAAGAGAGAAAGAGAGAGAGAGAGAGTCACTATCTCTCCACACATCTTTAAGCTAAACTTTGCCAACGCTCATCACAAAGACTTCATTTATGTGACGTCAGTCGCCTCCCTTACCCACACTACCCTCTTGCCTTAACCCACACCCCTATGTCTTACCCACACTACCCTCTTGCCTTAACCCACACCCTCAGATGTCTTACCCACAACAATTTCCTCGTTACCTTAACCTGTAATTGTTTTCAATATAGTAAAATAAGGCAAGTTAAGAGGGGATTTATTTAGTCAGGACGCCTAGAAAAGGTAATGAAATCCCACAACCAAAGAATCCTGGTTCAATCCTGGGCGAGGGAAGGGCTGTATGCTAACTCCCTCTTGTTTACATAACAGTAGATAGAAGGCCAGTTAAAACAAGGACCAGGGGAGACACGATTACGACATACAAGATACTAAGTTCTCAAGGGAGCATAGACAGGAACTAAGCCCATAATGGTCAGTGATATTAGTAAATAGTTTTCAATCACAGGGCAGAAAATAAGTGGAGCGAGACTGAAGAGGAGGTGGCAGAGTCTAACCACAATACATAGTTTTAAAAATAGGTATGACAGAAAACGCAATAAGTGTCCGGGGCCCAAGACTGTTCAACAGCCTCCCACCAGCCATAAGGGGGCATTACCAATAGACCCCTGGTTGTCTTCAAGAGGAGCTGGACAGATACCAAAGTCAGTGCCAGATCAGCCGGGCTGTGGTTCTGTACATTGGACTGCATCGACCAGCAGTAACAGCCTCGTTGATCAGGCCCTGATCCACCGGGAGGCCTGGTCGTGGACCGGGCCCGGGGGCGTTGATCCCCAGAATACCCTCCAGGTAGGGCCCTTCCCCAAGAGGACAGAAAAAAACATTCCAACGATTGTAGTTTATGATGCTGCTCCAGGAGCCGAAACTCGAACACCCCCTCCCCATCCAAATAAATCATGAAACACACACAGTCATGAAGAGTGGGGAAGGGCAAAAAGACCCAGACGGAGTACAGTCTAGTGGGCCAGAGACTACAAACCTCACTCAAGGAAAAGGATCTTGGGGTGAGTATAACACAGGGCACATCTCCTGGAGCGCACATTAACCAAATAACTGCTGCAGCATCGGGCACCTGTACACCGTGTACGTTAGGCCTATATTGGAGTATGCAGCACCAGTTTGGAACCCACACTAGCCAAGCACGTAAAGAAACTAAGAAAGTGCAAAGGTTTGCAATAAGACTAGTCCTGGCGCTAAGGGACATGTCTTACGAGGAGAGGTTAAGAAAAATCAACCTGACGACACAGGAGGATAGGAGAGATAGGGGGCTATGATAACGACATACAAAATATGAGAGGAATCGACAAGGTGGACAGAGACAGGATGTTCCAGAGATGGAAGTTGAAGACTCGGATGAATCACAGGGATGTTAGGAAGTATTTCTTCAGTCACAGAGTTGTCAGGAAGTGTAACAATCTGAGATTGATATAGTGGAGCAGGATCCATACATAGCTTTAAGAATAGGTACGTGAAGGCTAATGGAGCAGGAGTGTGTGGACCTAGTAGAGACCAGCGAAGAGGCGGGGCCAGGATCTGTGACTTGACCCCTGTAACCACAAATAGCTGAGTACATTCACATTAATAGCGACTATTTCATTGATCTTCATCGCCCCTCTTCGTGTGTTCATCATTCTCACCAAGGCTCTATTGTAAGTGTTGACTGATACATCAACAGCCTGATGGATCAGGCAAGATGGACCTGAGTCTCAGAAAGTCAACACCCCTTCCCCATCAGGCCTCCTGATGGACGATCTGATCAACCCAAACTGTTACTACTGGTACATACATGTTACTGAAATTGTTTTCCCTGGCGTTTCAGCATGTAAATTCCTTTAAACTAACTTTACTCGTATGTAAACATGTCTTCCAAATATTAAAAAACATTGTACACACACACAAAATATATTCAAAAAATTCCAAAATTTAAATTCTTTTTTTCTAGTAATATCAAAGGGGGGGTTTTCTTATATTATACATTTTATGAAGTGGGGAAAATTACAAGATGGCCCAAAAATATGCCTAGGTTCCCAGGCTTTTTTTCAAATCTTATGATGGTCTTACTCAATAGTGACTTTATTATGCTGATGGGGAAGGGTTGGGGGGTG